>AWOL01S0017460.1:60718-71989 GCA_000715115.1 Nicotiana otophora
CGCAGCTGCTCAAACTCCGCACGCCATGAGTCCGTGAGGCTCTGAGGGACATACTCTTTCAAAAACATGTCCGAGAACTGAGTCCATGTAAGTGAAGCTGCTTCGTCCGGACTACTCAACTCATAAGCACGCCACCACTGATAGGCTGCTCCTCTAAGCTGAAAGGTGGTAAAAGAAACCTTGTTCGTCTCCGCTACGTCCATAGTACGGAGAATACGATGACACTCCTCCAGAAAACCCTGAGCATCATCTGTAGCCAATCTGCTGAAGGTAGGTGGGTGGTACTTCTTGTACCTCTCAAGTCTGAGCTGATCCGCCTCAGAAGCGGTTATCCTAATCTCATGCCGAACCAGGGCTACCGGCAGCATAGGAATGAACTCTGGGGCCTGATCAACCTAGACCCTCTGTCAGGAGTGCGGGCTGCTAGAGTCTGTGCCCCTCCCCCAGCCTGAGATGTGGCGGAAGCTATTGGAATCAATCCAGCTTGAGCTAAGGTGCTGAACAGGCTCATAAACTGGGCTAGAGTCTCCTAGAGGGCTGGTGCAGCAATTGGAATCTCCGGTGCCTACCCTCCATCTGGAACTGCTGGGGGCTCCTTTGTCGCAGCTCGCGCGGGTGCTCTGTATGCACCGCCTGTCCATACTCTACCCCAGCCCTGGCCTCTGGCGGCTCTAGCAGGGGGCGCGTGTACCTAGTCATAAGATCCTTCGGTACGGGTCCTCACCATCTGTGAGGAAGAATAGAATATAGAAGTTGTAGAATTTGATGCCAATAACTTGCACGACAAGGAATCAAAAGAAGTGTGATTGTTCCTAACAGTTCCATTGCCTTCCGAAGATAAGTCCAGACGTCTCTGTACTGATTCGCGAGACTCTAATAAACCGGCTTGTGACTCACGACACCTATAAATCTACAGCTATGATACCAACTTGTCAGGACCCAAATTCTTCCTCCCTGAATCGTTGTGATGGCACCTAGTCTCTACGACTAGGTAAGCCTAATACTTGCAGAAATGAAATAAAAAACATGAAAATTTAACAACTGACACTAACAGATATTTTAATAAGCAATTGAGATGCCGCTCGGCATATACAATAATCAACTCTCGAAATATACATAACACTCCCAAGACCCGGAACACCGTAAGTCACAAGCTTCTATGAAGTTCTAATTGTTCTATACATCGGTGTGTATAGAAATAAGAGAAGAATCAACATAGGGGAATAGAGGGGGACTCCGAGGATATGCGGTGCAGGCAGATGTACCTTGAATGTCTCCGCAAACAGAGGCGACTGCAACTAAGGACGAGGCTGGTAAAAAGAACCTAGATCTACACACGAAAAACATGTGCAGGAAAGGGCATGAGTACACCACAGTGGTACCCAGTACGTGCCAAGCCTAACCTCGGCCGATTAGTGACGAGGTCAGGTCAAGTCCCTACTGGTATATAATAAATAAGCATGAGAGTATAATAATATAATAAGAGACTGAAATTTAAACAAAGAGAACATAGCAAAGTAGCAACGCAGAACACAAGGATAAACAACAGGGGATCACCGAGATACCGTCTCGTAGTCCCAAAAATAAAAGTGCAAGGAGATCTCTCGAGGTACCGCCTTGTAGTCTCAAAAGTAAATATACAGGGGGAACTTCCGAGGAACCACCTCGTAGTGTCAAAAGCAAATGTACAGGAAGAACTCCCGAGGAACCACCTCATAGTCTCAAATATAAATATGCAGGAGGGTCTCCCGAGATACCGTCCCGTAGTCCCAAAATAAATACACAGCTCAAACAAATGATTATAACAGTTACAGCACGAAACCTATAATTTAGACTAAATACAAGTCAAAAAAGAAGCAGGATTCTTCTAAACATGCTGCAAAGAGTTCAAATAGGCAATTAGGACACGTAGACATGCTATTCTAGGCTAACAGGATAAATACACATGCTAGTATACTCAGATAAGATGAAAACATGCTATTACTCGGTAAAAATCAGGTTTTTCCACAAATAGCCCGTGTACGCACTCGTCAGCTCGCGTACACAGCGCTCACATATCATAACAACACCAAATCAAAAGGGGATTTCCCCCACACAAGGTTAGGCAAGCCACTTATCTCAAACAAAGCTCAATCAATCCGTAATAATGCTCTTTTTATAAAATTCCAACAATGAATGGTCCAAATCTAGCCGAAATCATTACATATCATAAATATAACTACAAGGAACTAATCTAGCTACTGAAATCAAAGCTAAAGCAAGAAATTGGAAAATCGCCCTAAAAAGCCACCCCGGGCCCACGTCTCGGAATCAAGTAAAAGTCACCAAATATGAACACTCATTCACTCACGAGTTCACTCATACCAAAATAATCCAAATCCGATGTCAAAATCCCAATCAAAACCCAAAATTCTAGTTGAAGAAGTTCTTCCCATTTATCCCCAATTTTCAAACCAAATTCAAACTTTAATGATGAAATTAATGATATATTAGTGGGATATAACCAAAATCAAGTTAGGAATCATTAACCCAAAGCTTCCTCTGAAAATCCCTCGAAGAATCGCCAAATCACGAGCTCTCAAGTCCAAAATTGAAGAATGAAATCAAACACCTCGCACTTAGCCCTTTTTCTGCGAAAGATCTCGCTTCAACGAGCCTTCAACAGCATATGTTGTACTGCACCTGCGGAAATACCATCAGAGGTGCGAAATATCACTTAAGGGGAACTGGGTCCGCATCTGCGAACAAGGGCCGCATCTGCGGGCCCGCACCTGCGCTCCTTTTCTGCTTCTGCGTGTCCGCTTCTGCGGATCCATCGCCGCACCTGTGACCCCAGCTTGACATGGCCAAAATGGCTTCTGCGGCTCCGTGGCCACTTCTGCGGCACCGCACCTGCGGCCCAAAGTGTGCAGGTGCGTTTATACCAGGTGCAGCAGCTTCATCAATTGCATAAGTCCCAAACTCAATCTGTTAAGCATTCGAAACACACCCGAGGCCCCCCAGACATCAACCAAACATACCAACCAGTCCTAAAATAGCATACGGACTTAGTCGAGCTCTCAAACCACATCAAATAACGCTAAAATCACTTATCATCCTCTAATTCAAACTTAAAGAACTTGAAACTTCCAAATCTGACAACCGATGCTGAAACTAACCAAACTACGTCTGATTGACCCCAAATTTTGCACATAGGTCATATTCAACCCTACAGACCTATTCCAACTTCCAAAATCGGAATCTAACTCCGGTATCAAAACTTCACTACCGGTCCAAATTTCTAAAACTTCGACTTTCGCCATTTCAAGCCTAAATGAGCTACAGACCTGCAAAACACTATCCGGACTCGCCCCTAAGTCCAGAATCACCTAACAGAGCTAAGGAACTGACGGAACTCCATTCCGGAGTTGTTTGCATACAGTTATGATTACGGTCCAAAACCTAAGGCTTGAACCTTAATTTAGGGACTAAGTGTCCCAAAACACTCCAAAAACCGAAACGAAACTTCCTAGAAAGTCACAATAGCAGAAATAGATAAGGGAGAAGCAGTTAATAGGGAATCAGGACTATAACTCTCAAAACGACCGGCCGGAACGTTACAGTGAAATAAGCTAACAATGAAAAGATGGCATAAACCAGTAACTATGTCTAAATCCATGAGAATAAATTGGCAACAAGAAGATATCATATAACAACAATTTCAATTAAGAGTAACTCAATAATAAAGTAGGTCACATTACAATAAAAAGGTAACAACTTCAAATAAAGTATATAAGAGTAAACTTGACAAGTAAAGGATATGACATGTAAGAACAATTTCAGATAAAGCACGTGAGAATAAACATGACAAATAAAAGATATAACATATGCTAACAATTTCAAATAAATACATAAAAAACCCTAAATGTCTAAACCGGTCAATTTTCACATATAAGTCTAACTATGCACTCGTCACCTCGCGTACACGGCTTCCACATAACATAAATAGCACAAACAACTCAAATCCTAAGGGGTAGTTCTCCCACACAAAGTTAGACAAGATAATTACCTCAAAGAAGCTAAATCAGTACTCTAACATGACCCTCTCCTTTGAAACAACCTCCGGACGGCTCAAATCTAGCCAAAATAACTTAATATTATAAATAAAAATCATAGGAAATAATTACGAATAATAAAGCTTCGGTCTTTAATGAAAACTAAAAAGTCAATCCCGAGCTCGCACCTTGGAATCCAACAAAACTCACAAAATCTTAACACTCATTCTGATACGAGTCCAACCACACTAAAATGATCCAATTCCGATATCAAATCGGCCTTTAAATCCTCATTTTACATTTTAGAAAGCTTTTATAAAAATCCCCAATTTCTCCAATTCAAATCACTAATTTAATGATAAAAACGAAGATGGAATCATGAAATATAATAAAATTCGGGTAAAGAATACTTACTCCAATCCTACACGTGAAACGTTTCCTCCAAAATCGCCCAATCCGAGCTCTCTAACTCAAAAAGTGATAGAATATCATAACTCTCGAAATAGAGTACTTTTATATTCTGCCCAGATACAATACTTTGCTATCGCGGAACATACTTCGCGATCGCGAAGAACAAAATCCATCAGCTGCAAAATTGTGCTACGCGAACACGACATTAGGTTCGCGAATGCGGTAACCAAGATCTCAGACTTTATGCGAACGAATCGCTGCACTCGCGAATGCACAAATAAAATTGTCTGATGCCCTTCCCGCCTTACCTTCAGCGCGATCGTGGACTACAGTATGCGAACGTGAAGAAAAAAGTCTTCCAAGCTTCGCGAACGCGTTGGCATATTCGCTAACGCGAAGAACAAATATTGCCTGCCCCCAAATTACCTTACGCGAACGCGTCCTTAAACTTGCGATCGCGAATAAGAAAATACCAGATATTAGATCAGCAATCCAAAACATGAGAAATGGTCTGTAGCCCATCCGAAACATACTCGGGGCCTCCAGGATCCCGTATGAATATACCAACTAGTTCCATAGTATAACGCAGACCTGCTCGAAGCCTCAAATCACATTAAACAATATCAAAACTACGAATCGCACCTCAATTCAAGTCTAAGAAACTAATAAACTTTCAACTTCTACAACTCGCGCCGAATCATATCAAATCAACTCGGAATGACCTCAAATTTTGCATGCAAGTCCCAAATGATACAATGGAGCTATACCAACTCTCGGAATCACAACCCGAACCTGATATCAATAAAGCCAACTCCCGGTCAAACCTCTCAATCTTCCCAACCTTTACCTTTTCAACTTTCGCCAAAATGCATCAAATCAACCTACGGGCCTCCAAATTCAAATCCGGGCATACACCTAAGTCTGAAATCACCATATGAATCTATTGGAATCATTAAAATACCATTCCGGAGTCGTCTATACAAAAGTCAAACTCCAGTCAACTCTTACCACTTAAACTTCTAAAACAAGAATCATTCTTTCAAATCAATCCCAAATCATCCGAAAACTGAATCCGACCGCACACGCAAGTCATAATACACAATACGAAGCTACTCGAGAGCTTAAGCCACCGAACGGAATACTAATTCTCAAAACGACCGGTCGGGTCGTTACATCAATTTTCGTTGGTGCACTTTGTCACATACAACCAATTTTGTTGAAGCACTTGTCTTCAATTTCCGTTGATGCACTTTGTTATCAACACCCAATTTATGATGCACCGGTCACCAGCTCCCAAACTATAATTATTTGTGGAGATTTGTAAGAACTATAGAGAGCATTCAGATATTTATAATAAAATACTTTTCCTTCAACGCCCATTCCAGAATCTTTTCTTATATGAAAAAAAAAAAAGAAAAGCATGCTTATTGCATCAAGTTTTAGCATTGTCTCCCTCTCTTTCCTTTTGTTTTGCATTTTTCAACTCCAGTTTATGTGGAAAAAATAATGCACGATAGTTGTGCTTGATTAATAAAGTAATTTAAATATAAAATAAAAAATGACTATAAAATGGAGTGCAGACATCACTTTCCTAAATTGACTATTCTACGGTTGTTTTAACAATTAAAAGTAGGAGGAAAGACGTGTGAAGTTGGGGCTAGCTACTAATATCTTCTATTTATTTAATTTTTTAAAAGCATTCGTGTTTATTTAATTACAAAATTAGTCAATGCTTGGATTGGAAAATGTTTTTGAACAAGCTAAACAATTAATAGTTATATAGAACAATCGCAGAATGCGAGGGAATCTAGAGAATATGTCAGGTAATCGATAAGTGATCAAGTGCTGAGCAGACTTTAGCTTGTGCTGAAAATTTGCCGAAATTGAGATTGTTATTCCAGTAAATTGATGCCTGAGTTGAAGTTCCTAACAATTTCATATTGATCCATCGATCTTAGAAAACCAGAGTGATTTGAGGTACGCTTATAAGGAACTGATTGGTTGGTCTCATTAGGAAGCATAATTCTTTTTCCACCTAATTACAAGTACAATATTTGGTTTGGAACATAAACATTGTATTACATGTTCACAATTGGAGAATTTAGCATAAAGGTTGTTTTCCCAAAGTGTCTGCGAGGCTGTCCTCAAGTGATTCTCATGTTCCTATTTGCAAGAATACACCAAGATGTCCAGTGGCGATGACAAAAATTTTCGTTAAGGGTGTTCAAGATTTAATATACATATATAAAAAGTAATTTTTGATTTATATATGTAGTATAATTTTTTATATATACTGTATAACTTTTCGATAAAGGGTGTTCAACTGACCACTCTTCTTTGTATGTGACTACGCCACTGAAGATGCCGGCTAATAAACACTATCACAAGCATGCTAAGAAATGACTTGAACACGACATTTATCAAATCTTATAAGTTGCTCGTGTATTTATGTGACGACCCGATAGGTCATTTCGAGCACTAGTCTTAATTTTCGTGTTCTGAGACTTCTTATAGCATCCTTTGATGTTTATCGATTTGTGTGTGTGGTCCGTGTTGATTTTCGAAAAGCTTTTATGTATTTTGATGAAAATGTGATTTTTGACCTAAAATGAGACTTGAGTTTATCACGGTCAACATTCTTGGTAAATGACTCCGGATCACTGTTTTGACGATTCTGATAGAATCGTATGATATTTTTAGACTTGTACGCATATTTGGTTGGGGTCCGAGGTGACTCGAGCTTATTTCGGCACGTTATGTGAAAAATAATAAAAATGATTTTTAAGTTGAAATTCTTGAGTTTTGATGATCGATTCGTGTTATTTGATGTTATTTTGATGATTTGAGTTAGCGAGCAAGTTCGTAGAATATTATTACACTTGCGTGCATGTTCGATTTGGAGCCCGAGAGGCTCGTGTAAGTTTTGGGTGCATGCGGATGAGTCTGGAACAACTGATGTATCGTTGTTGCTGGTATCAACTTGCAGATCTCGCAAATGGGAGCCTCGCTTCTGCGAGTGACTGCTCACATCTGCGAAGGGAGCTGGGGAATGGGCACATTGCAAATGCGAAGTTTTGATTGCAAATGCAGATGGTGGGAGATCCGCAAATGCGAAATACCTATCGCCTTGCGACACTTGGGAAGGCTGGCCAGCTTCGCAAATCCGAAGCTTTGATCTTAAATGCGCATGTGGGGGCAATCACAAATGAGAACCTTTTGTCGTAATTGCAACTTCTTGGGGCATGTTGCACTCGTTTCTTTTGCGGTCAATGTATCGCAAATGCGGGTTTTGCAATTGCCAACTCGAGTTCACAATTGTGATACCGAAAACTAGGTAAAATACTAAGCTCATTTTATATCCTTTTTCAAACCCAAACACTCTAGAGGCGATTTATGAAGAACTTTTTTCTTCCCAAATTCATCGGTAAACAATTCTAATTCATTTTCAATCAGTTCCCAATACGTTTTATGAGTTTTTAACATCAAATCTATATATTCTGTGGTAGAAATTAGGGATTTTGGATAGAATTTAGGAATTTTATAAAATTGAGATTTAGACCTCAAATTGAGGTCAGATTTCAAAACAAATCATATAACCAGGCTCGGAGGTGAATGGGTAACTAAATATTTGTCTGAATCTCAAATTTCGACCAAGCGGGTTCGGGAATGACTTTAGTTGACTTTTTCAAAAATGATCAAAATTGAACCTGTTTCATTTGTGGGTAGTTTCTAAAGCTTATTTTGAATTATTTGAATGAGTTTTGGCTAGATTTGGTTGGTTTGAAGACTTGTTCGAAAGGAAAAGTCCTGATTGATTATTGATTTCGTTGCGAAAGAGGAAAGTATCGTGTTTAACCTTTAATTGAGGAAATTAGAACTTGTTGGTTTATTTGTTACGTGAATTATGTGTGGGGATATCGTATATGTGGGGTGACGAATATATATGCATTGTCATGGGTTAAGCATGTGGGTTGGGTTATTTACCTTTACGTCGTCATTTATTCTTTGCTATATTTCGTAACATGTTTTGATTGCTACATGTCCTTACTTGTTATCCATGCCTTACTTGTTATCTATTATTTTGTTGTTACTTGTTTCGATTTATTCATTCCTCTCTCAATACCTGTTTACCTTCTATACATTATTGCCTGTATAAATTGTATATCTTTATTATCTCATATTTTTACTTGCCTTTATTTTTTTTACATTACTTGATGTACTTTATTATGTTATTTCAATTTTTGGGGAGTCTTTTTGCTATTCTTGTAATGATGATTTGTTGAGGTTTATGAATACTAGGTATTGATTATTCTCCGTTTGTACTGGTAGTTCCTTGATGTTCTATACGTTGTATTTCCTTTTGTGATGATATTAAAGAATTGGGTTATGTTGAGTTGATTATGTTAATGAATTGATATTGGGAACGGGTTGCGTACCACAACAGTATTGAAATGAATTGATAATGGGAACGGGTTGTACGCGGCAATAGATATTGATGTGATATTGGGATCGGGTTACACGCCGCATCAGATATTGTGATAAATATTGGGATTGGGTTGCGCACCGCAACAGAGTATGATGTGTTGTAGTGTTGTATTTGTAATTTTCTTCTAGTACTGTGATATGAGTATTTTGATGATGTTATTCTGGGGCCCTCTGTTAGTTGACCTTCGGGTCCGTTCTTACGAGTTTAATTGCTTTTCTCTGTATTTCTATAGTCTTTTATTATTATTCGTACATGTTTTATAGTGAGTGTCTTGATAGTCTTATTACTACTTCGTCGAGGTTAGGTTTGACACTTACAAAGTACATTTGGTCGGTTGTACTCATACTATACTTCTTCACTTCTTGTGTAGTCCTAGCGGCGGGTAGAGGAGACTGCTCGGATCCGATTGTTACAGGACTTGAGATAGAGTTGCTAGGCGATCGCAGCCCCTGAAGTCCCCTTCTATCGTGTTTTTATTGTTCATCTAGTTTTAGACAGTTATATTTTATTTTATATCATATTTGTAGTATTCTAGTCGCTCATGTATTTGTAACTCCGGATATCTGGGATATGTTTTGACTGCGTTACGATTGTATTACTCACATGTATTTTAGATTATATCAGTTTTGAATTATAAATGTTCTTCCTTTAAATTGTTAAAACTAGTTAATGCTTTAGCTAACATTGTCTTACCTAGCAAGTGGATGTTAGACGCTATCACAGAGGGATTTTGAGTTGTGACAAGTTGGTATTAGAACATTTAGTTACCTAGGTCTCACGAGCCATGAGTAAGCTTAGTAGAGTTTGGAGGATCAGTACGGAGACGTCTGTACATATAATCTAGAGGCTATAGGGATTTAGAAAATGTCACTTCTTTCTTTCTCTATCGTCCGACTTTATTCTATCACTGAATTTTGAATCATTCTATTCTTGTTCTTCCACATGTGGTGAGTATAGGTACAACATCCACAGCCGAGCAGGAGCCGGAACCCTATGTTGTAGCCAAACTCAAGGGTAGAGGCTGGGGCCATGGTCGATCTAGAGGCGAAGGCAGAGCTCAGCCTGGTGCCCGTGCAGCAGTGCCTATTGCAGAGCCTCTGATCGAGGAATAGGAGGAGATCCCTGCTCCAGCCGTGCTAGTTAGACCAGCTCAGGTCCCAGAGGGTTTCATTGTCACCTCGTACTTCAGGACGCTCTTGTCCATCTTGTTGGTTTCATGGAGAGCGTGGCTTAGGCCGGTGCATTTCCTATAGCACCACCTGTCTCTTAGGATGGGGGACGAGCTCAGACTCCCGCTACTCACACATTAGAGATGATGGCTCATGAATATCAGACTCTAGCAGTTCCAATAGTTGGAGCGGTTCAGTCTATCATTGCTACATAGCCCAGGGAGGACCACAATGTAGTCTGAGGGGCTAAAGAGGTTAGATAAGTTCACCAAGCTATTTCCTATTCATTTTGGTGGTACATCTTTTCAAGACCCACGAGATTTCTTTGACCGTTGTCATGAGGTGTTGCACAACATGGGTATTGTGGTGTCCAATAGAGTCGACTTCGCTGTGTTTCAGATGCATGGTTCTGCCAAGAGGTGGTGGCAGGACTATGTTCAAGGTAGACCATCAGGTTCACCTCCACTCACTTGGGATCAGTTCTCACAACTATTCTTGGAAAAGTTAATCCCTTTTACTTTGAGAAAGAACTATCGCATCCAGTTTGAGCGTCTACTGCAGTGTAGCATGATTGTTACCCAGTACGAGACCAACTTTATAGACCCATCTCCCCATGCAGTTGTCTTGATCCCTATTGGGAGGGAGAGGGTGAGGAGATTTATACATGGCCTTTCTTATCGTATCAGGCTATAGATAGCCAGAGAGACAGAGGATGATATTTCTTTTACTCGGATTGTGGAGATAAATAAGCGGATCGAGAGGACGCATGGACAGAACAGAGAGGCAGTATCTGAGAAGAGGCCTCGTCATTTTGGTGGTTTTACTGGTGCCTCATCTGGGGGCAGGGGTTCATTTTGCAGAGGCCATCCTACCAGGCAGGTTCAGCTAGTACTACAGGTGTCTCATGGTTCATCATGTGGTCACGGCGCGTATGGGTCTCATTCCGAGAAGCTAGTGTTCAGTGTACCTTCAGCTTCAATTAATGCGCTACCTCTACAGAGTTACTACGGTGGTCATTCGGGTCATTAGGGATCGTCTCAGACTCAACAATTACACCAGCCAAGTACGACGATACAGGTCATATCAGGAGGCATTGTTTTAGATTGAGGAGCATCATGCCATAGTAGGGTACTCGTGCCATGATTCCTGTATCGGTTGCTCCACCACCCGC
>AWOL01S0017460.1:74226-132957 GCA_000715115.1 Nicotiana otophora
CCGTTAGAGGTGGAGGCCTGCCAGTTAGAGGCCGTCCGAGAGGCGGAGGTTGGATTGGTGGGGCTCAGCCCTATTGTTATGCATTTCCAAGTAGACTTGAGGTAGAGTCGTATCATGCGGTCATCAAAAGTATTGTTCCAGTTTTCCATAGAGATGCATCAGTTTTATTTGATCCGGGCTCTATTTATTCGTATGTATCATTCTATTTTGCGTCATATTTGGATATGTCTCATGATTCTTTGACTGCTCCTCTTTATGTGACTACGCCGGTGGGGGATTCTGTTGTTGTAGATCGGGTCTATCGTGCTTGTTTGGTCATTATCGGAGGTTACAAGACAAGGGTCGGCCTTCTACTACTTGATATGGTGGACTTTGACATGATATTGGGCATGGATTGGTTGTTGCCGTATCATGTTATTATGGATTGTCATGCCAATATTGTGACGTTAGCCATGCCAGGGTTGCCCCGATTAGAGTGGAGAGGGAATCCTGGTCATTCCACTAGTAGGTTCATATCATATATGAAGGCTCGTCGTATGGTCGAGAGAGGGTGTATGGCATATTTCGCCAATATCCGTGATTCTAGTGCGGAGGTTACTTCCATGGATTCGGTTCTGGTTGTGCGTGAGTCATAGAGGTGTTTCTTATAGACTTGCCGGGCATGCCACCCGACAGAGATATCAACTTCTGCATTGACTTGGTTCCAGGCACTCAACCCATTTCTATTCCACCATACCGGTTGGCCCCCGTTGAGTTGAAAGTATTGAAGGAACATATGCATGATTGTCTTGACAAGGGATTCATTAGACCTAGTGTCTCGTCTTAGGGTGCACCAATGTTGTTTGTGAAAAAGAAAGATGGCTCTATGAGGATTTGTATTGACTACAGGAAGAACAAGGTCACTATCAAGAACAAGTATCAGTTGCTGGTGATTGATGACTTATTTGACCAACTTCTGGGTGACAAGGTGTTTTTGAAGATTGATTTGAGGTCTGGCTATCATCAGTTGAAGATTAGTACATCGGATGTCTCCCTAAGACAAGTTTTTGGACTCAGTATGGTCAATACGAGTTCTTAGTGATGCTATTTGGCTTGACTAATGCCCTAGTAGCCTTTATAGATTTGATAAACCAGGTGTTCAAGCCATATTTGAATTCTTTTGTGATTGTCTTCATTGAGAATAACTTGGTTTACTCCAGCAATCGTGAGGAGCATGAGCAGCTAGATCATACTTCATACTTTGAGAGATCATCAGTTATATGCCAAGTTTTCAATGTGTGAGTTCTGGTTGGACTCGGTTGCCTTTTTGGGTCATGTTGTATCTTCCAAGGGCATTAAGGTGGATCCTAACAAGATTGAAGCAGTTCAGAACTGGCCTAGACCTACTTCAGCTATAGAGGTTCAGAGTTTCTTTGGTTTAGCGGGCTACTATCACCGGTTCGTGGAGGGGTTTTCATCTACCTCAGCCCCATTGACCAAGTTGACCCTGAAGGGTGCTCTTTTCAGATGGTTTGACAAGTGTGATTTGAGCTTTCACAAGCTCAATACTGCATTGACTATAGCCTAGTGTTGGTGTGGCCTACATGTTCGGAATCTTACACTGTGTATTATGATGCATCGTGTATTGGACTTGGTGCAATGGTGATACAAGACGGTAGGGTGATTGCTTATGCATCTCGTCAGTTGAGGTCTATAGCGACCATCAGAGTTTTCAGCATCTATTCAAGCAGAAAGATCTTAATTTGCGTAGTGAAAATGGTTAGAGTTGTTGAAAGAATATGATATCACCATTGAGTAGGAAGGCTGAGAGCATGGGTAGTTTGGTATATTTATCGACAACAGAGAGGCCACTAGCCATAGATGTTCAGTCTTTGGCCAATCGGTTAGTGAGATTGGATGTTTCTGAGCCTAGCCGGGTTCTTGCATGTGTAGTGGCATAGTCATCGTTGTTGGAGTGTATCAAGAATCCCTAGTTTGATGATCCTCACTTGTTGGTGTTGAATGACACGGTGCAGCAGAATGGTGCTAAGGAGGTTGTGATCGGAGATAATGGTGTTATGCAGCTTCAAGGTTGGATTTGTGTTCCAAATGTTGCTGGGTTGAGAGAGTTGATCCTTGAGGAGGTGCATAGTTTGCGTTATTCCATTCACCTAGGTGTCACGAAGATGTACCGTGACTTGAAACAACACTATTGGTAACGCAGAATGAATAAAGATATTGTTGCTTATGTCTTTCGGTGTTTGAATAGCCAACAGGTGAAGCACGAGCATCAGAAACTGGGTGGATTGAGTCAAGGATTAGAGATACCGGAGTAAAAGTGGGAGCGCATCTCTATGGATTTTGTGGTAGGATTACCAAGGACCTTGAGGAATTATGATGCAGTCTGGGTTATTGTGGATCAGTTGACTAATTCTGCACACTTCGTTCTGGTGATGACTTCCTATTCTTCAGAGCGATTGGCTCAGATTTACATCCAAGAGATTATCCACCTGCACGGCGTGCCTATTTCCATTATTTCTGACTAAGGCACGCAATTCACATCACATTTTTGGAGAGTCGTGCAGCGTGAGTTGGGCACGCGGGTAGAGCTGAGTACCACATTTCATTCTCAGATGGACAGACAGTCCAAACACACTATACAGATCTTGGAGGACATGTTACGTGCATGCGTTATTGATTTCGGAGGTTTGTGGGACCAGTTCTTACCTCTAGCAGAGTTCTTCTACAATAATAACTATTAGTCGAGCATCCAAATGGATCCGTACGAGGCCTTAAATTGGAGGCGATATCATTCGCCGATTGGCTGGTTTGAGCCTGGAATGGATAGATTGTTGGGCACTGATATTGTTTGTGATGCTATGGAGAAGGTTAAGGTGATTCATGAGCGACTTTGTACAGCTCAGTCCAGGCAGAAGACTTATGAGGACCGAAAGGTTCAAGATGTGGCTTACATGGTGGGTGAGAAGGTTCTTCTCCGAGTGTCGCCCATGACGGTCATGATGTCATTCGAGAAGGACACGTTGAACCCGAGGTTTATTGGCACGTTTGAGATCTTGGAGAGATTTGGGGGGTTGCTTATAGGCTTGCATTGCCTCCTAGCCTAGTAGGGGTACATCCAATATTTCACGTTTCCATGCTTCGGAAAAACCATGAGGATAGATCACATGTTTTAGACTTCAGCATGGTGCATCTTGCTGAAAATTTGGTCTATGAGAAAGAGCCAGTGGCTATTCTAGACCGACAGGTTCATAAGTTGGGATCAAAGATTTTTCCTTTCGTGAAAGTGCAATGGATAGGTCAGCTAATTGAGGAGGTTACGTGGGAGTCTGAGTCTGATATGCGTAGTAGATACCCCCACCTTTTTACCAGTCCAAGTACTTTTTTTATGTTCGTTCGAGGACGAACATTTCTTTTAAAGGTGGAGAATATGATGACCCGATAGGTTATATCGAGTACTAGTCTTAATTTCCGTGTTCTGAGAGATCTTATAGATTCCTTTGATATTTATCGATTTACGTGTGTTGTATGTATTATTTTTCAAAAAGCTTTTATGTAAAAACTTTACGAAAATATGATTTTTGACCTAAAATGAGACTTGAGTTGATCACGGTCAATATTCTTGGTAAACGACCTCAGATCGGTGTTTTAATGACTCCGATAGGTTCGTATGATGTTTTGGACTAGTACACATATTTGGTTGGGGTGCAGGAAATGAGTTTTAAAGTTGGAATTCTTGAGTTTTGATGATCGATTCATCTTATTTGATGTTATTTTGATGATTTGAGGTAGCGAGCGAGTTCTTAGGATGTTATTAAACTTGTGGGCTTGTTCGGTTTGAAGCCCGAGAGGCTCGGGTGCATTGCAGATGAGTTTGGAACACTTGATGCATAATTGTTGCTAGTGTCAACTTGTAGATCTCGCAAATGCGAGCCTTTCTTTTGTAAAGACTGCTTGTATCTGCGAAGGGAGCTGCGAAATGGTGTAAGGCCCCATAAAATTTCCCCAAGGAATTTAAGGTTTCGTGGTGTTGAAGAATGCACTGAGGAGTTGATGGAAATTTTTGGCAGAACAAGGCAAATATGCGGTCTATTTCGCGACTGCAGAACCGTTTTATGGGCCGCATAATGGTCACAGAGTTGAGCAGGGAGTTGTTGAATTTTGAAAGTTGTTTTGCGCCCATTCTACGGTCGCATAATTCATTCTGTCGTCGTATAAGTGGTCTGCGGACCGCAGAATAGTCGTAGACCTAACCAGTCTACCCCAAATTTTATAAGACCATTTTGCGATCCACTTTGCGGACAGCAGACCTGTTCTGCGGTTAGTTATGCGACCGCATACCTGGTTTCGGAGGGTCCATTTTTTGATTTTTATAACCCGACCCCATTTTAATAAATAGACTTTGGGGCTTATTTTGCGGCGATTATCTGATGATTTTAGAGAGAGGTGAGAGCATTTTAGAGAGAGAAGGAGGAAAGCTAGCAATCTAATCATCCAATATTGCACCAATCTTCAAGAATCAAGAAGCCATTCACTAGACCATTATCTACCCGGGAAAGACCTTGTCCTAAAATTTTCATGCAATTATTATTGGTTTAATTAGGTTATGGAGTTGGAATTAGGCCATGCATGTATCAATAGATTGTAGTATGCGAAGTTAATGAACTAGTTTGGGTAGTTTTTTGTTGAAATTGGTTGAGGGAGGAAGGGATTACCATTGTAGAGTTTTATAGTCTATTTTGCATACTAGGTATTTGACAAAATTCCTAAGAGAGTTACATCATATGAATCATTCTAATTATTATCCGATTTTCGCTATTTTCCTATAGATTGTTATTGCTAGAAGTGTTGGGACGTTGTAGTAACTTAAGAAAAGCTCAAACAAGGTATGTTGGCTAAACTCCTCTCTTAGAATCGAATTTCATAATATTCCCTTAATTTTCAAGTATTATTGGCTCAAGTTCCTAATTCCTATGTTCCAGGTTATCCCTTATAAACTTGACTATTTCGAATGAGCCTTATGTCAAAATATATATGTTCAAAGTGTTAATTGCGTATTAAAATATTATGGCTTTGAGTCGTGTTTCAAATGAAAGCTAGTAGGACAAATTGTGTGAGAAAAACTCGATATGCCTAAGACTCTTAATTGCTCATATGGGTACCTAAAGTTTTGATTGGAAATGTCTTGTTGTTGATTATCTATAAAGATGCTTGAAAATAAAATAAGTGAATTGGGGATATAGAGCGTGGCCAACGTGCCAAGAATGAAAGTTATACTTGTGGCTAGTGGTGCCAATGAAATAAGATGATGTGAGAAAGATTATGAAATGAGCTTTGATTCAACTGCTCCAAAATTATTTCAAAAATAGAATTGCCTAAAAGCTTATGTACTCAAGTCATGGCCAAATGTGGCTGTTTTGAATAATGCTATGCTTGGTGGGAATTTTTAATATGTTTTGCGTTCTTACATATTCGTGAGTGGAAATTGGGTATTACCCTTTTTGGGGAAAAGTATTTCAAGAATAAATGGTGTGCTACTTGTTTATGATTTTAACTTTCACTTCGATTGCCAATTATTTTACTCCATTTCTTGGAAAGAAATCTATTATGTTTATAGCCTTCATTTCTAACGAACTTAAAGTTGTGATTTCCGAAATATTATATATGTTGATATTTATGATGATGATCCATGGAAGGAAAGATATGAAAGTGTGAAATTTGAAATACGGCCACCGTGCCTTGAATAAAGAATCTTGTGAATGGCCAAAAGAGCCAAGAAAATATTGTTATTGTGATTGGTTGAAAATACTAGTGGAGATTTATACAATGTGAAAGATAATGAGGTAAATATATCTGTTCTTTAGTTTCCCTTGTGTGCAAACCAAAAATATTTTTGGGAGTATCATTAGTAAACCGAGGAAGGGTGGGTCAAAAGGCCCAAACCCGAAACTACACATGCCGGTGTACGAGTGGATTGTTATTATTCTCCTTAGTTGGGATGATATTATTCCCCTTAATTGGGATGAGATTGAAACTAGCTGTGATTTGGAAAGTCAACCCACACGGCATGTGTGGGGAGGTGGCCTAGCTGATCGGGTGGAGATCGGACACCATATTGCGCACATGGTGGTACTACTCTTGGTAACACCTTTCTTTCGCACTACATGTCAAAACACATTGTTCATGGGGAGATGGCCTAGCCGATCGGGCGTGATCGGACTCCGTGCTAAAACCACGATGGTATATCGGTACTAATGATCTCCTAACCAAAAATATATATTATTTTCGTATTTTAAAAATTGTTATGTTTTAACAGGGCATTTGGATATTGTTAATTATGACTTGTTGCTTCTCTGGTTTCCCTTTCTTATATTGGCATTCTATTTTGAAAGAGGACAGTTAGTTTTACATACTAATACTATTCCATATGTACTAACGTCCCTTTTGTTGGGGGCGCTGCATCTTCAACGGATGCAGGTGGTTCATCAGCGGGCAACTTTGGTCCTCGTTAGTAGTTACTCCCTATTCAGCAGGTTTTGGTGAGCCCAACTCTATTTCGGGCATGATACTATTTGATGTTGTCCTTTGTGTTTTGAGGTATAGTCGGGGCCTTGTTGCCGGTATTTCCATATTACTCTTCTGTTATACTTAGAGGCTCCGTAGACAGGTTGTGGGTGGTGTTTGGTGTCGGGAATTGAACTAGAAATATTGGTATTTGGAAAACATATTTTTCATTATATCTATAAACTTGTAATATTTTGAAAATTATAAATGAAGCTGCTAATGGAAATGATATGGGAGTTGTTAATAAAATCTTTTTAGTGTTTGATTAATGGAGTGCATATCCTCTTTATTTAAGGATGAGTTTGGGTAGAAGGTAATCTAATAGGTTTGCTCAGCCGGGTTCACTCGATTGAGCACCGGTCGCGCTCCCCCAGTTCGGGACATGCCAAATGGGCACTTCGCAAATGTGAAGTTTTGATTGCAAATGCGGACGGTGGGATCTCCGCGAATGCGAAATGCCTGTCGCATTTGCGACACTTAGGAAGGTTGGCCAGCTTCGAAAATTCGATGCTTTGATCGCAAATATGCACGTGGGGGCAGTCGCAATTGCAGCTACTTGGGGCCTCTTGCACCGGTCACTTTTCAATCAGTGTTCCGCAAATGCGGGTATCACCTGTAGCTGGGTAAAAGAGAAGAAAATCAGGACTTAGTTCATTTTATACCATTTCTCAACCCCAAACACTCTATAGGCGATTTTGGAAGAACCTTTTCTTCCCAAATTCATTGGCAAGCAGCTCTAATTCATTTTCTATCAATTCTTCATGACTCTTTTAACATCAAATCTTTGAATTCTTTGGTAGAAATTAGGAGTTTTGGGTAGAATTAGGTATGTTGTAAAATTAAGATTTAGACTTCAAATTGAGGTCGAATTTCGAAACAAATCTCATAACCGAGCTCGGGGGTGAATGGGTAATTTGATTTTGGTCCGAATATCGAATTTCGACCAAGCGGGCCGGAGGTTGACTTTTGTTAACTTTTTCAAAAATGATCAAAATTGAACATTTTTATTCATGTGTAGTTTCTAAAGCTAATTCTTTTGTTAGTACGATATTTGGCAAGATTTGGTTTATTTTGAGGTTTGTTCGAAAGGAAATGCCGTGATGTGTTGTTGATTTGGTTGCGGAAAAAGGTAAGTATCGTGTTTAACCTTGACTTGAGGGAATTAGGACTTATTGGTCTATTTTTTAATTGAATTATGTGTGGGGATGGCATATATGCGAGGTGACGGGTGTATATGCACTGTCATGGGTTAAAGCATGTGTTGTTTATTCCATGCTATATTTCGTTACATGCTTTGATTACTACATGTACTTACTTGTTATCCATGCTTTACTCGTTACGGTTATTTAGTTGTTACTTGTTTCGATTTATTCATTCCTCACTCAATACATGTTTACATTCTATATGTTCTTTCCTGTATAAATTGTATATCTTCGTTGTCTCATGTGTTTACTTGCCTTTATTGTCTTTACATTACTTGTTGCACTTTATTATGTTGTTCCGATTTTTGGGGATTCCTTTAGCTATTCTTTTATTGTTGATTTGTTAAGGTTTATGAATATGAGGTATTGGTTATTCTCTGTATGTACTGGTAGTTTCTTGATGTTCTGTACGCTATATTTCCTTTTCTGCTGAGATTATGGAATCGGGTTGTTTTGAGTTGTTCATGCTAATAAATTGATATTGGGAACGGGTTGAGTGCCACAATAGTATTGAAATGAATTGATAATTGGAATGGGTTGCATGTCGGAATAGATATTGATATGATATTGGGATCGGGTTGCACACCACAACAGACATTCTGATAAATGTTAGGATCGGGTTACGCGCCGCAACAGAGTATGATGTGTTGTAGTATTATGGTTGTAATGTACTTCTGGTATTGCGATATGATTATTTTGAAATGATGGTATTCTTGGGCCCCCTGTTAGTTGACTTTTGGATCCGTTCTTACGAGTTTAATTGCTTTTCTCTGTATTCATATTTTCACGATCCAAAATTTATCTAGTCATAATGGCACCTAACCCAACCCGCTAGATAAGCCAATTAACAATTAATATAACTCAAATGAGAATAATTAGAGTAAATGTGTAAAATCATTGAATTTCAATACAAACTCCAAAGGATTTGTAATACAAATCACGAGCTTCTAAAACTTAGAATTTACAAAGACGGTACGAAATAAATACATCATCTAATCGAAATACATAAATAGATTTTGCAAAGCTAATGCTACCGAGGACTAGTGGCAGCTATAATTGGAACGCAGATTCATCTTCAACGCCAGCTCCCACATACACAGCAACAGTAGCTCCAAGATCTGCACGCAAGGTGCATAAGTGTAGTATGATTATAAGTGACCTCATGTACTCAATAAGTAACAACCCTAACCTTAGGTTGAAAGCAGTGACGAGCTCAGAAGATAGTCGGAGTCCAACATCAATAGCCAATAATAGTTCATAACACCATAGTGGAGATAATAAAGGTATATAACTCAGGCAATGTAATTCTCAACTCGTTCACATACATGGAAAAGTAGACATGATTTACAAGTATAATAGTCCCAGTCGAAATCTTACCACTTAAATCAATTAAACATGAGTTTATCAAAAGAATTGTGTTTTCCCCAATTTACAATATCAGATAAGACATTTCATTTACCAGTTAGCATGAGAAAAATGCATCTCCATGCCTACATGTCAAGTAATCAGATGTCATGTCAGTATCTATCATGAGGAAGGTACATTTCTATGCCTACATGTCAAATAATCAAATGTCACATCACTGTCTAGCATGAAGAAGGTATATCTCTATGCCTACATGTCAGATATACATGTCAAGAACTCAATTTCATAGTGCATTATTAAGTACATACAATCTTAACACACTTCAGCTACCTGGGTCAAATTCCCTGCTTCATTATCGTGGATCCATCAAAATAATCATACTTAGCACTATACGGGTGCTTGGCATAACTTTCCATCATCGATCACGTATATATAATAATGTGTTTGTGCCATATGCTGGCATGTAAGACTCTTGAGGGGTGGATCCTACCCAAGCACTAATCATAATCTCTTAGCCCAATAGCGAGGCCTGGAGCACACATAGCCTCCAATCAGTACAACTTAGCCCAATGTGGGGTCTGTGTAATGACTCGACCGGTCGTTTTGAGAATTTGCATCCCATTCGGTGGCTTAAGGTCTCAAGCAGCTTCGTATTATGTGTTATGACTTGCGTGTGTGGCTGAGCTCGGTTTTCGGATGATTCAGGGTCAATTTGGAAGAAGGATTCTTGTTTTAGACGCTTAAGCGGTAAGAGTTGACCGGAATTGGACTTTTGTGTAGACGACTACGAAATAGCATTTTGATGATTCCAATATATTTGTATGGTGATTTTAGACTTTGGCATGCGTCCAGATTTAGATTTGGATGTTCGTGGGGTAAATTGAAGCATTTCGGCGAACATTGGAGAATTTAAGTTTTGGAAGGTTGAGAGGTTTGACCGATAGTTGACGTTGTTGATAGCGGGATCAGATTACGATTTCTAGAGTTGGATTAGATCTGTTATGTCATTTGAGACTTGCATGCAAATTTTGACATCGTTCTCAGTTGATTTGGTATGTTTCGACACGGGTTTTGGTAGTTGGAAGATTTGAAATTCATTAGTTCAATTCGTGGTGAAATTCGTAGTTTTGACATTGTTTGATGTGATTTAAGACCTCGAGCAGGTCCGTGTTATGTTATGGAACTTGTTGTCATGTTTCGACAGGATCCTGAGGGCCTCGGGTGTGTTTCGGATGGGCTACGGGCCATTTCTTCAGTCTTTTGAGTTGCTGGTTTCTGGTATCATTGTTGCTCTTCGCGATCGCGAAGATAAAGATGCGATCGCATAAGGTTTCGTGGATCTCAAGGATTTTGTTCATCGCAAACGCGATCGTGGTCATGCATTCGCAATTGCAGTCAGATGTCCGTGTTCGCACTGTTCTTTCTGCGATCTCGTAGTGCTTTTCTTTGGGCAGTGATATTTCACCTTCGTGATCGCATTCCTTTATTTTCGATCATGTAGTGTTTCTCTTGGCAGCTTATGATTCCTTCTTCTCGATCTCTTACGAATTTCCGCGATCGTGATGCATGTTACCTGGGCAGCAGAATATATTTTCCAAATCGAGGGTTTGGCCATTTTTACCATATCTTTAGTTGTAGACCTCGGTTTTGAGTGATGTTTTGTGGGGTTTTCAAGCAAATAATTTAGGTAAGTGTTATTCACTCAGAATTGATTATACTTCTTGATTTCAGTTTTATTTTTATTATTAAATTAGTGTTTTGAATTGAGAAAAAATGGGAATTTTTGAAGAAATCTTTCAAAATGTAAAATTAGGATTTGAAGGGTGATTCGATATCAGAATTTGGTAATTCTTGTATGGTTGAACTCGTATCGGAATGGGTGTTCGGATTTTGTGAATGTTATCAGGTTTCGAGGTGTGGGCCCAGGGGTTGACCTTTGGGTTGACTTTTATTTCTTGTTAAACATTGAAACTTTATTATCCGTAATTATTTCCTATGAGTTTTATTTATGATTTAAAGTTATTTTGGCTATATTTGAGCCGTCCGGACGTTTCTTCACTCGAGAAGGTCATTTTAGAGTAACGGTCTAGCTTCCTTGAGGTAAGTATCTTGCCTAACTTTATGTGGGGGAACTACCCCTTAGGATTTGAGTCGGTGCTAATTGTGTCATGTGAAGGCTGTGTACGCAAGGTGACGAGTATATGCTCAGGCTTATTTGTGGAAATTTGACCGTTTTGGGCTCTTAGGTTCTTATGTTCATTAGATATGAAGTTGTTTTGTCATGTTAAATCCCTCATTTACTAGTTTCGCCTTTACTTTTCTTATTTGGAATTTATTGCTTCATGTTCTACCCTTATTGCCGATTAAACTCTTATGTGCCTTAACCGAAGTTATTGCCTCTTTTATTGCCATGCTATCCTTCCCTAATTGTTTATCCTTAATTGAAGTTATTATTATCTTTTCCGTAATTACTTATCCTTAATTGAATTTGTTGTATCTCTTCCGTAATTGCTCAAACTAAAATGAAGTTTTGTTATCCCTTATCATTGTTGACTTCTTATTATTTAGAATTATTGATTCGTATTATCTCTCTTATTGTCGAATTGTACTTTGCGGAATAAATGCTACACATTATCTCTTCCTTGTTGATCTACTCTTGTTGAGATTATTACTCCCTGTTCTGTCCTTCTTTGTGTTCTGAAGTTCTTGAGTTGATTTACTTGTTGTATTCTCGTGTCATTATCGTTGTTGCTATTGTATTCAGTATCGTTGAGCCGATGGCTATGTGTGGTTGTGATATTGAAACTGTTTTGTGGAAATGCTATGGCATGTGGACACATATTGTGAAAGTTATTTATTTGAGTTGTTATGTTTTGGCACACGTGTTGTTGTTGAGAGAATTGTTATGTTGTTGCATGAGGTTTCTGCCGTGCGGTTGTTATTGTGTTTGCACGAGGTTTTTGTCGTGCAGTTGTTACTGTGTTTACACAAGGTTTCTGCCATGCGGTTGTTATTGTGTTGCATAAGGTTTCTGACATGCTATTGTTATTATTGATATGCATGACGTTGTATAAGGTATGGGTGTTGAAACGCATGTGGTGAGATAACGTGGGCTTGAAACGCGTGGCTAGTAGGGGAACTACTAGAAGCCATGCAGTGTGATAAGGTAGGCTAAAACGCGGGAAGCTATTTCGGGAAAAATAATTTTCAAAACTAAATATAAAGGCTCCCGCGGTGATATAAGAAAAGTTGTGATTCATTTTATTATTTGAGACTACTAGGCGGTACCTCGGTAGGGCTCTTGTTGTCATTTCCCCATTCTTTTGTACTTGTTTTTTGATTGTTGTTTCCTTAGCATACTATTAATTGTCTTCCTCCGTGTTGCAATATTTACTTAGTTCTATGTAGCAATCATGTTGTGCTTGTTGTTGCTTAATCTTCCTTGATGTCTTGCTTACACTTTACATTCCGTGATGATCGTTTCTTATGTGCCATTCATTGTCTATACTCTCATTTATTGACTTGAATTGTGATAGAGCATTAGCACAAGCATACACGTAGATGAATCACCCATATCGGTTTAAGAAGATGAATCTTTACGCTATTGACCATTACATGTACTCTTGTCTACTTACCTTCTGTGTGAGAGCTATTCTCCTGGCACGTGAGTCGTCCATGCGGTTATGAGTTGTAATGCGGTCACAAGATGCCAAATGATTAGGGTTCACGAATTAGAACTTGCGAGCTGTAATTATGAGGTGTAGTACCTCGTGGAAATGCTTGACAGATCTGGTGTGAAAGCGGTTGTTCTTATTGAGTTATTGCTGGTTTTCCTTTATTTGGTATCACTGGACTTAGACTGTGTTCAGCTTACTCTACAACACTATTACCTGACGGCTTCGTGTTAAATATTGTTTTACTAGTGTATCATTCTAAGAATTATTTTGTATTCCTTATCCTACTTGGTTTTATATTAATATTGTTTCTATGTTAGTTCACCTTCACACTTGTTCAGGTTGTTTAGTCCGGTAGGTGTCTTGACTTTTCCTCGTCACTACTCTACCGAGGCTAGTCTTGATACTTACTGGGTACCGCTGTGGTGTACTCATACTATGCTCTGCACATTTTCTGTGCAGATCCAAGTGCCTCAAATATCGTTGATTATTAGCTAGCTGGTCGAGCATTGCTGTGGAGACTCAAGGTAAAACTATCGTCTGTTCGCAGGCCTCGAAGTTACCTTCTAATATTGTACTTGTACTGTTTTATTCTATTTCGAACAGTTGTATTCAGGGATTTTTCTAGCAAATTCAGTAGTGCTTATGACTTGTACTACCGGTTTTGGGATTGTAAGTTATGTATAAAGATTTCTATTTCACATTTATCAGTTGATGGTTGAATTCCTCGATTTATTTCGTAAGTGTTAGGCTTACCTAGTCTTAGAGACTAGGTGCCGTCAAGACATCCTACGGAGGGAAATTGGGGTCGTGACAGTCTAGCATACACGTCACCTCAATGTCAATATAATCATTGCGGTGTGCAACCCTATCCAAATATCCATATCAATATGGCTCTATGGCCCACATCAGTCAACAATCCGCTCAAGTCTCAATATACAGACATCTCACATAAACACAATCCAATTATATATCACGGAATAACACAATATATCTCAAATACAATTCAAACTCATGTCGCTTACAAGGACACCAATAACATGTGAGACATCATATCAAAAGTGCACAGTGACAGAGATGTAACTATCATGACTGTACAGTATGACTACGGCTAAGGCAAATAGCTCAACATGGCAAAAATAGCCCTATCATGTTTCAAACAATTGAACAGGTAGCCTAGGCATGATTTCTAGCATGAATAATATCCCACGTAGTCACATAAATGAAGAAAACATGATTTCAAAGAAGCATGATAGCAAAACAAAGCATATAATAGCCTAAGAACTACCTGTACCATGAATACCTCGGTGCACGCATCCACGCCCGATACCTAGTACGTGCGTCACCCCCAACCCATCTCAATTATCATAGTTCTCACGGATATTTACCCCCACATTTAAGTTGAGATATGTTACTTACCTCAAGCAAGCCAAATCAAATACCAAGCAAGACAATCGATACTTCTAGAAATGCCATTCCGCGCAAATCAACAAGTTGCAAAACATAACACAGACCTACTCGAGGGCTCAAATCACACATAACAACATCAAAACCATGAATCGTCGATCAAGATCAATCTCTTAAGTTCATAAACTTCAAACTTCGAACCAAGCATCCCATTTAAGCCTAACCAATCCGGAATTAACCCAAATTTTGCGCACAAGTCCTAAATAAAAAACAAACATATTCCAACTGTCGAAAAACAATCTGAGCCCGATAACATCAAAGTTAACTCCTGGTCAAACCTATAAACTTTCCAAAAGTTCAAATTGCCAACTTTTGCCAAAAAATAATGAAACCTTCTAGAAACATCCAAATGAAATTCCTTGCATATGGCTAAGTCCAAAATTACTGTACGGACCTACCGGGACCATAAAAACTCTGATCCGAGGTCAAATGCACAAAAGTCAAACTTGGTCAGCTCTTCTAACTTAAAGCTTCCTAGTTGAGAATCATTCTTCCAAATCAATCACGAAGCACCTGAAAGCCAAAACGGACGATTCACATAAGTCCTAATATATCATATGAAGCTAAACAAGACTTCAAACAGCTGAACGAAATGTAAATGCTCAAAACGACCGGTCGGGCTGTTACATTCTCTCCCACTTAAATATATGTTCGTCCTCGAACATGTCAAGAGTCGTTCCAAAGCCATCAAATCACTGTATAAACTTATCATGCACATACCCGTGGGTGATATCACGTCATTCCAATTCATGCAAGCCTGACAACACAACAGAACTGAAGATCCTTACTTCAACCTTAATCCATAAGCCTTAGAATCAAATCTCCAACATCTGAAATCCATTACAAGACCCGAATCTCGCATCCACACACTATATAAGTTTGAGCAAGCTGTATCAAGTCATAAATATAACCTAAGATGTAATCACATGATATACCACGTAACTCAGATACTCATAGAATTAACTTCTGAACACAATAGCCGCTTAATAACGAATCTGATACTGGTAACAAACCTCATATCAAATAACACCTTGTTCTAAATGTTCGTACACTGACAACGATGAAAGAAATGCGTAGAAACTTATAATCACACATCAAATCAACAAGTCGTGGAGCTTTTTTGCCGAACAAGAACCATAGCCCAAATCCTAAGATGACTAGTGGCATTATCCTTCCAAACATACCTTAATCAAATTCGTTAGCACTCATCCCAGATCCAATAGCCTCACCTCATCTAGTACAAGCTGCTCAACTGACACGCCATACAAATATCATGTACATCCATTCCCCATGCAATCCGTGCACCAATAAGCAACAACTCAAATGTACCCTAAAATGAAACATGAATCAAATGAGAGAGACGTCCCACAAGCTCGTCAGATACCACCACAAGCGCAATGCTATAAACCCATCACACGTAGTAGAACCAAGACACACGGATCTAACACAAAGGATCATATCCCAATATAACTCTGCCACAATGTGTGACCCAGTCCAAACACCGGCCCACATGAAATACCTCGAGCCATAATGCCCAAAATCAACAACCATACGCATATCAACATCAAACACATAGAGTGCATGACCATAACCATGGAGAAATGGGTAACACCACCTACCACAAAGAGGAAGATCATAACCAAGGCATAATCAACCATTCTACACCCCAAAAACCATCTCGCTCAAATTTTGCCACAAGGCTCAAATAATAACGCATCATGTGTGCAAATACCCAACAGATCACAACCCAGCGTAGCATAGAAGAGTAACACATAGAACATATCAGAACACAAACAAGCTCAACTCGAACTGAATGACATATTCCTCAACAATAGTAGTGTTGAGTCAACAAGTTCGACCCGGTGTTGAATGCACATCCTCATTAGGCCTACCAATGGGCCCTCATATCAACTCCGATCATCTAAAATTAGATAAATAACCTTCCAAAATTCCACATAAACTAACCGTAACACATACTATTAAATGTCTAACTCTGGCCATATTTTCCATAGTCCACAACTAAGGAATAAATCACCTTTGGGACTCCCAGTCTCCAAACAACAAGAATAAAAAAATCTCCATATCTGATCCCAACTCAACCACTCAAGTGACTGACACATCCCTCATTCACAAGCATTCCACGAGAAATACTTCCATTATTCTTCCGTGCCACATAGCAAAATCTGAACATCAGTAGTCGATCAACCGGGTGATTACCATAATACCAGCCAAGCCTCCGCCAGTAAAAACACATTGCGCCTTTCTAAAATACATGTTTTTCTTAGGTATTACCAAATAGTGCCAGCATTCTTCTAAACATCAGAAACTGTCCATACTGCCTAGAACTCATGACCTTCCCGTCGAAACTGGACTGCAAACTTGCACATGCAAATCTCAATCTCCTTAGACACACCTCATCTATCATGCCATCATATGAAAATACAAGAATCTCATTATCAACCCTAAATCACAAGTAGGATACATACCCCATCAGCCAAAAACTTTCCACTTAATCCCATCAAGGAGAAAATCACAGTACGCAACATACTCCTCATGGTGGTAGAAAATATCCATCTCAAACCATGGTATAAATCATCGAGAACTCATCGAAACCCATTAGCACAAGGCCAAGCCATCAGAAATGAATCCATCTAACTCAACCAAGTCATACAGGTTGATATACCTAAGAGTATTGCCACAAAACACAGGTAAAACCACACCACACCAAGAGAACTAAAAGACCTGATCATTTCCATTACCATGCCGATCTAAACCTCTACCAAGTTGACCTATTTCTATGAGTTTCTTCTGAATTACCTTCAAGTTAACACTTCTCCTTGCCATAACACTACGACCCTTACCCAAAGCACACCACAAGAGATTCTAGCACAAAACCACATCGTCTTAAGGCCTATAAGCCGTTGTATACCCTCTTAAGCCCTCAATAGCATTGCAACCAAAATGACCACTCCAAAGAGACCTTCTGCGAACCTAAAATTATTTCCTTAACCTCTCTGATATTGAAACGTAGAACCTCTAATGATACAGATATACCGCAAGTCTCGACACCTTTCAATGCAAATCTTAGATCCTAGCCTTTTACAAATCCAGAAATTTCCTCAAATACCGCATATGAATCTTGAACCCAGTAGAACCTTCTCGAGAATCATCCACCCTATCAAAATCTCAAATGCACCACCTAAAGGAGCCGACCAACCTGTGCCTCAATAGCATACCAACACCCAAAGATGTAAATCACATCTCTAAGCAACCGAGTGAATCACTACTCCCTGCACACTACCTCTACCACGAATAGCGGCCTGCATCACTCCCGAATTTTCATATATCCATAAGGGTAATACACTGTGCATCGAGAAATTTCCTTGCTCGAGTCATTCTCAGACCCATCCTCTTCAAGTCATAGTTGATCCACAAACATGCCTCAGGCCGAAACTGATATAGTACATAACCATGCAACTTGATCGTCGATGGAAGACTCCCTCACTTGGCTCAACGCCATAGATTACAACATTCGATAACCCACAATATCTCTACTCTATTACTGCCAAAATTTTGTACTGTAATTCAACTAAATCCTCCATAAGCTCATGTAGCACCAATCATGAAAATACCTCACATCATGTGCTAAAATCATATTCATCCTCGTGACAGTCAAGCCAACTTCCTCAAGAGATCCGAACTTAAACTGTAACACTTGTAACCTACCGGTGGAAAGAAACTCTCCACATAGTCATCATAAGAATCACACATCCTTAGAACATCTCGCAGGAGATAACCCACCTGCTTAGACTTACACCGGCATCTCTCTATTCCCCTTCCATAGCCACAACCACTACACAATCACTAAATCTTCCCGAGTCTGAGCTCATCTAGAAAATATAGGAATACAATTCATTCCACAAACGAACAACTGAAAGATCCCTCAACATGCTTATAACTCGAGACTGTACAACACATCAAGATAGAAATCAAGCACCCAATAGTCCATTTTACATCCCCAAGCAAACTCTTTTCATCACATCCCAACCCTCCGAACACATCCCGCAGTCACACCATACTCATTATATAATGATCCAACCACTCACCGAGCCATAAATCCCACACCTAAGGATACTACCAGATATATAAGTCCAAAAGTACATGTTCTCACAACTGAAATCACCGAGCCCAAGTTGCGGTCAAAACCCGTCCTCAAGTCCTCCAGACTGTCCAATCACCAAAATACAAAAAATACATCTCGCACCTCATCTAAGAAATTACAAGTCGTCGACGCACAGCTGATACTGAGCACTCACATAACATACGAGTGAATGGAAGGAATCCAAAGAGAAATGCTTCAAGCTGAATCATTGTTACATGATAAGGAAAGAAAGATGGAAAGTTTATCCTCGATGCCCTGTAGCCTCTCGAAGATAGATATGGACATTATTATACTGATCCGCAAGAGTCTACTACACACTTCTTCATGACTCGTAGAACCTATGAACCTAGACTCTAATGCCAACTTGTCACGATCCAAAATCTATCTAGTCGTGATGGAACTTAACTTAACCCGCTAGGTAAGACAAATTAACAGTCAACACAACTCAAATGAGAATTATAAGAGTAAATGAGTAAAAGCATTGAATTTCTATACAAACTCCCAAGGAATGGTAATACAAACCATGAGCTTCTAAGACCTAAAATTTACAAATCCGATACAAAATAAATACATCATCTATTCAAAATATATATAAGCAAAATTTGCAAATCTAAAGCTACCGAGGACTAGTGGCAGCTATAACTGGAACGCATGTATATCTTCAATGTCAGCTCCTGCCATACACAGCAACATCAGCTCTAAAATCTGCACGCAAGGTGCAGAAGTGTAGTATGAGTACAACCGACCCTATGTGCTCAATAAGTAACAAACCTAACCTTAAGTTGAAAGTAGTGACGAGCTCAGAAGATAGTCAGGGTCCAACATCAATAGCAAATAACAGTTCGCAATAGTGTAGTAAAGACAATAAAGATATATAACACAAGAGATGTAATGCCCAGCTCGTTCGCAGATACAGAAAAGTAGACATGCTTTTCAAGTATAACAGTCCCACTCTACTAAAATCCATCAAACATGAGTTTATCAAAAGAACTGTGTTTTTCCCAATTTACAACATGAGATAAGACTTTTTATTTACCAGTTAGCATGAGCAAAATGCATCTGTATACCTACATGTCAAATATACATGTCAGATAATCAGATGTCATATCATTGTCTATCATGAGGAAGGTACATCTCTATGCCTACATGTCAAATATACATGTCAAATAATCAAATGTTATGGCATTGTCTATTATGAGGAAGGTACATCTCTATGCCTACATGTCAGATATACATGTCAAGAACTCAATTTCACGGTGAACTTATTAGCAAACTTCAAGTGCCCGGTTCAAATGCCCCGCTTCATCACCGTGGATCCATCAAAATAATCACACTTAGCACTGTATGGGTGCCTGACATAACTACCCATCATCAAGCACGTGTATATAACACTATTCATGCACCAACTGGTGGCATGTCAGACTCCAGAGGGGTGGATCCTACACAAGCGCTAGTCATAATCACTTAGCCCAATAGTGGGGCCTGGTGCACGCGTAGCCTCAAATCACTATAGCTTAGCCCAACATGGGTCCTGCCATATGCGTCACCTCAATAGCAATATAATCGTTTCGGCGTGTAACTCGATCCAAATATCTATATCAATGCGGCTCTTTGGCCCACATCAGTCAACAATCTGCTCAAGTCTCAGTATGTATCATGAATACCTCGATGCACGCACCCGCGCCCGTCACCTAGTATGTGTGTCACCCCCTACCCATCTCAATTATCATAGTTCTCAGGGATATTTACCCTCAAATCCAAGTTTAGATATGTTACTTACCTTAAGCAAGCCAAATCAAATACCGAGAAAGCCAACAGATACTTCTATAAAAGTCATCTGCGCACATTAACCTCCAAACGGCTCAAAACTAGCCAAAAGTAACACAAGAACATCAAATAATGTCATAGGAAACAAACCCAAATGATAAAGATCGAATATTTAATCAATTACTCAAAGTCAACCAAAATGTCAAACCCAGGATAGCACCTCGGAACCTGACAAAACTAACAAATTTTGACAACCCATTCCAATATGAGTCCAAACTTACTAGTTTCACTCAAATTCGACTTTGAATCGATGTTCGAATCTCAAATATTCAATTTAAAAAAGTTTGGACAAACAACCCCAATTTCTCTTTTGAAACCATCAATCAAATGCCAGAATCAAAGATGGAATTATGAAATATAATCAAAATCGAGTAGAGAACACTTACCCCAATCCATGTGGTAAAAATCGCCTTCCAAATCGCCCAACTCAGAGCTCCATAACTCAAAATATGATAAAATTACCAAGACCCTCGAAATAGAGTACTTTATACACTTCTCCAGGGGTACCCTTCGCAAATGCGGAAGAAGCCTCGCATTCGCGAAGCATAAACTCAGCCGACAAAAAAATTACTCTTCGCATTCGCGGAATAGTCCTCGCGAATGCGATGCATAACCGGACCAGACCTTCGCGAACGCTTCAAATACCTCGCGCACACGAAGACAATTCCTCCAGCCCCCAGCTCTCCTACTCGAATGCATGACCCAAGGCGCGAACGCGAAGAACAATCATTTTAACCTTCGTGAACGCGTTCCATTTATTGCATCCGTGATGAATAAATCTCGAGCAGACTAAACACACTGCGCAATTACGGCTGGATCTATGTGATCGCGAATAACACTAGATGCATCATATAACAGCAGAAAACCAGCAATGCATGCAAAGTAGAAATGGTCTGAAATCAATTTGAAACACACCCGAGCCCCTCGGGACCCCGTCCGAACATACCAACAAGTTCCAAAACCCAATACACACCTACTCAAGGCCTCAAATCATGCATAACAATATCAAAACTATGAATCATCCATCAAGATCAATCTCTTAAGTTCGTAAACTCCAAATATCAAGCCAAACATCTGATTCAAGCCTAACCAATCTGGAATGATCCCAAATTTTATACACAAGTCCCAAATGATAAAACAAACATAATAACACTTTCAAAACAATAATCCGGGCTCGATAACATCAATGTTAATTCCCAATCAAACCTATGAACTTTTCAAACCTTCAAATTGCTAACTTTTGCCAAATAGTGTCGAAACCTTCTAGAAATATCCAAATAAAATCTCAGGCATATACCCAAGTCCAAAATCACCATCTGGACCTACAGGAATGATACAAATCTCGATCCGAGGTCAAATACAAAAAATTCAAACTTGGTCAACTCTTCCAACTTAAAGCTTCCTAGTTGAGAATCATTCTTCCAAATCAATCCTGAATCATCTGAAAATCAAAACCGATGATTCATACAAGTCATAATACATTATATGAAGCTACTCAAGACTTCAAACAGCTAAACATAATGCAAATATTCAAAATGACCGATCGGGTCGTTACATCTGTTGTCTTTTATTATTATTTATATAGGTTTATAGTGAGTGTCTTGTCATAGCCTTGTCACTACTTCATCTAGATTAGGCTCGACACTTATAGAGTACATGAGGTCAGTTGTACTCATACTACACTTTTGCTCTTCTTGTGCAGATCCCGGTGTTGGTTCTAGCGGCGTGTAGAGGAGACTGCTCGGATCCGACTTCTGCAGGAGACTTGAGGTAGAGTTGCTCGGCGATCGCAGTCCCTGAAGTCCCCTTCTATCATGTTTTTACTGTTCATGTAGTTTCAGACAGTTGTATTTTATTTCAGACCATATTTGTAGTATTCTAGTCGCTCATGTACTTATGACTCCGAATTTCTGGGATATGTTTAGACTGCGTTACGATTGTATTACTCACATGTATTTCAGATTATATCATTTTTGAATTATTAATATTCTGCCTTTAAATTGTTAAAACTGGTTAATGCTTTTGCTAAAGTTTGATTGCCTAGCAAGTGTGTGTTAGGTGTAATCACGGTCTTGTGGTTGAGATTTCAGGTCGTGATAATTTATCAATTCAAAGACATCAGTAGGAACTCATTGTGCCTGGAGAGAGGCCTAAAGGCCGTCTTCGGTACTTGTATTGATAGAGATAATGGGTAACTAATGCGATTGTTGAGGTACACAAAAAAAACTCTCAAACACCTCCATTATGAGAGAGAGAGGAGTAGAAAACAATAACAACAACAACAACCCAGTATAATCCCATTAGCAGAGTTTAGGGGGTAGTGTGTACGCAGATCTTACCCTTATCCTGGGATAGAGAGGTTGTTTCCGGTAGACATTTGGCTCCCTCCCTTAGTTTAAATTTTAAGAAATTAAGATTGTTAGTTAAAAGATGTCGTGGGCATGATTGAAAAGTGCAAGTAGACTTTAAATAGTATAAATTCTCAGAATAAACTATGAAATGAGGCGAAGATGCCGGAGAAACAAAATATAAGTACGGATGATAGTTGAGGAAGGTTATCGCAGTCTGTCGGTATGCGTGCAATGTACGACTTCAGATTGCTTCTCTTTTACTAATGTCTAGTAATTTAAATAATAAAATAGAGAATGACTATAAAATGGAGCGCAGACATCACTTTCCTAAACAAACTATTCTACGGTTGTTTTTAACAATTAAAAGTAGGACGAAAGACGTATGAAGTTGGGGCTAGCTACTAATATCTGCTATTTATTTACTTTTTTAAAAGCATTCACGTTTATTTGATTACATAATTAGTCAATGCTTGGATTGGAAAATGTTTTTGAACAAGCTAAGCAATTAATAGTTATACAGAATAATAGCAGAATGCGAGGGAATCTAGTAGGGGTGGGCGTTCGGTCGGTTAGGTTCGGTTTTAAGAAATTCGGTTCGGTTATTTGGTTTTCGGTTTTGTAAAAGTAGTAACCGAAACTGAACTAAAATAAGTTCGGTTCAGTTCGGTTTTCTAATTTCTGTTCGGTTCGATTTTCGGTTTGAACATTATCATATTGGGCTCTCTATGTAATAATTGGACCGACGAACATTATCATATTGGGCTCTCTAGCTAGCAGAGTTGATTCCAGAAAAACTGACCTGAAACTAGATATATATGGAGTTAATTGCAGTAGTTTATTTTTGAAGTTCATGCATGCCATATTGCCATCTGCTTTTGACAACATAGGATTTCTTTTAAAAAAATAAACAAGAAAAGACACGTATCGAGTGGAATTGAAAGGATTGCAGAAAATGTTGCTGTGGAGAAATGCATAACAGGTGAAGCCCATGAGACCCGAGAAGTAGTATTTGCATGCATGTTCAAGAAGCAGAATACACTTATACAAGAAATTTAGAAATAACAAAATTAATAATAAAAGGTTCAGCATATAGGGGTAATTGAATAATCATGAGGAACGAGAGAAGACAGAATATGATGCATTATCTTTTTCTCTTTTTTTTTCCCCTTCAAATCGTTTATTGCATATGAAACCCGAAGTTCCTCTTAGATGGGGATGAAGATGATGACAACCAGACAAGTTTTCAATTATTTGTCTCATTTCTTTTTAACTGTTCTTCAATCTTGGGAAGACATCTGGTTTAGATTATAAAATGTGTTTCCACGAAGACTTAACTGTCTTAATTATAGAAAAGAACGAAAAAGTGCAGTCACTAAATTCGGTTTAGATTATAAAATGTATTTGCTAATAATTCGGTTTCTCGGTTAACCGAACCAAATAAACTAATAATCGAAAATGGAACCGAAAAACTGAAATTTTAAATCGAAACTGACCGAAAAAACCGAATAACCGAAATCGAAATAAAAATATTTTCTGTTCGGTCGATTTTTTTGGTTCGGACCGAAATATGCCCACCCATAAAATCTAGAGAGTATGTTAGGTAATCTATAGGTAATCAAGTACACTTTAGCTTGTGCTGAAAATTTACTGCAATTGAAATTGTTATTCCGGTAAATTGATGCATGAGTTGAAGTTCCTAACAATTTCATATTGATCCATCGATCTTAGAAAACCAGCTTGATTTGAGGTACTCTTATAAGGAACTGATTGTTTGGTCTCATTAGGAAACATAATTCTTTTTCCGCCTAATTACTAGTACAATATTTGGTTTGGAACATAAACATTGTATTGCTATTTTAATCACGTCTCTAATAGAGAACTTAGCATAAAGCTTGATTTCTCAAAGTGTCTGCAAGGCTGTCCTCAAGTAATTCTCATGTTCCTATTTGCGAGAATACACCAAGATGCCGGCTAATAAACACTATCACAAGCATGCTAAGAAACGACTTGAACACGACATTCATCAAATCATATAAGTTGCTCGTGTATTTATCAATCCAAAGACATCACTAGGAACTCATAGTGCCCGCAGAGAGGTCTAAAGATTGTTTTCGATACTTGTGTTGATCGAAGATAATGGGTAACTAGGGGTGGCAATTTGAGCCCAAATTCATCCAACCCGCCCAGATATTAATGGGTTGGGATACAAACATTTTAGCTCATGGATTTATTTGGGCTGAGCCCAAGTTAACTCATCATTTTTTATAGCTCATTCTGACCCATGAAGTAGCCCAAATACAACCCATGAATCTCACCCAAAATAAGGGATCTCAACCCAACTGAAGGCTTGTCTGGAAATTTACTTAGTTGCCCCATCATTAGTTTTTGCATCTATGTTTAAAAATAAAAATCAAGGTATTTAAGTTTTAATGTAAATATGAATAGTTTTGTAAATGAGTTGTGGTGAAATTTACTTATTTAACAATAACATAAAATATATTTTTCAACTTAAAATTTTTAAATACTAGTTTGTTATTTAGGAAAATATATTTTGATTCTCAAAATACTAATACTTCCTCCGTTTCAATTTATGTGAATCTATTTCCTTTTTAGTTCGTGCCAAAAAGAATGACCCATTTCCTTATTTAGTAACAATTTACCTTTATGCAATGATTTATAGCCACACAAAATATATGTGCCTCATTTTATACCACATGTTCAAAAGTCTTCTCTCTTTTCTTAAACTTCGTGCCTAGTCAAATGGGTTCACATAAATTGAAACGGAGGGAGTAGTATTTTTCTTGGAAAGGAGGGAGTACTTCTTAAGTGGGGAGTAGGACTTCTTGTGTTACATTGTAAAGAACAAATAATAACTACACAAACAGATATAAATCAAAGTTTGTACAAAAAATTATCTAGGTTATTTTTCTCAAAAAGATTTAATCAACAAAGTTTTCTGAATGAATTGTTTATGGAACAATTCCACCATCGGGAAAAAAAAAACTTCAACTAGCCAAACCTTTATCTTGCACAAAATGTTTCTTCAAAAGATTTTCCGAAATGTTTTTTTTTATTCAACCGCTATTTTCTTTGCTTTTTTCCTTCTTTCTTATACACTTTTAAATTTATTTAGTTTTAGAAAGTTATAAAAGCTCATGAATAGTTGAGTATTAGATTAATCCATATGCGTTTCTAACCTAAAATTTTAAAATTAGATATATAACAATTCATCGTCAGTGCATGGAATGAATAAATTATGAAAAAGCTATGAAAGTAGGGAATATACATAGGTGTATATGTATACAGTCGAAACCGATTTCAGCCTTCGTATGACTGGTCGAGATGGGAACATAATGGACCGAAGAGTGCCGAAGAGCGTCTTCATAATTTCGGGATAATATCCGAAGCCGGGTCACCGAGCTTCGAGTTTCAGAGACCGATCAATACCCAGATCGAAGTCATTATCGAGCTCGAATCCAAATCGAACCACGATGTGAAGCAACGTTATCGAGCTTAAGAGCCAAAGACCGACCAATGCTGAGTCCGAATCAATACCGGGCCCCGAGTCAAAATCAAGCTCGAATTAATATCGAGCTCGATTCAGTATCGAGCTCGAGTCAATATCGAGCCTATAGACAAGACCCGTTATAGCCGCACTAAGGGAGAGAATCTCGGCAGGAAAAAAAGAAAGTTGATTTAACATGGTTTCCCACTATGTATTTTTAATTATATCTAAAGTAGCATCCCTCCACCATAAGAGGGATGGCTATTATCTATGTAAAGAAAAAAGTATGAGGCATCAAAAACACCATAACTCAGATACTGTACATATGCTCCATATTGAGAAATTATCATTTTGAGCTTTATACATTATTTTCATCTGTCTTATTCATAAATCACCCTCCCTTCAACTTCGTTAGTATTTTCATTCTTGATAGTCAATACTCGATATTTTCGCTTATATGATTTGTATCAGGATATACCACATACCCTTAGAACTATGTACAAATTCAACTCTATCCATTTTTCGGGTAAACAGTTTGGCACCCACCGTTGGGCTGAGGATAACAATGGTTATTTGATACGAATCTGCAAAACACATCATTTTATGTTTGTTGTCGAAAGTGTCTTTGATTTTGGATTAGCAAGAACGAACTCTCAATTAATGGCCTTACCTATCGACAACGAATCTGGCATTTAAGGTGGGAACAACAACTTGACGCCCAGGGCCGAAAGGCAGCTTGTCGATGCAGTTGGGGCCCGAGTCGAAGTACCATTAGACGTTAATTCACATGTGGCTATTGAGGCAAACCAACGTTCTGAACCAGAAAATAGCATTCATAGTGGTACTCGATCTGCAGCTCGAGACACCCATAATGTTGAGAAAAACAGAATCAGCTTGCGTATGATTTTTGAAATATTGCAAGCTCAACAAGTAGAGATAGCTCAGTTACAGAGTTAAACCCAGGTACCGAGCAGACCGGAGCCCAGTCCACCCCGAGAAATCACCCATAGAACGGAGCCAGCTATAGTAAGGTCAAATGAGCAAGAATCGGGGACTAATCCCGAAATTGCTAAGATACTCGAGGAACTCACAAAACGGATCGAAGCAAACGATAAAAAAGTGAAAATATATAACTCAAGGGTCAATCAGATCCCGGGAGCACCACCAGTGTTGAAAGGGTTGGATTCCAAATAATTCGTGCAAAAGCCTTTTCCCCTGAGTGCAGCTCCAAAACCGATCCCCCAAAAAATTTCGCATGCCCGAGATTCCTAAATATAATAGGACGACTGACCCCAACGAACATGTCACCTCTTAAACGTGTGCCATAAAGGGTAACGATTTAGAAGATGATGAAATCGAATACGTGCTGTTGAAACAATTTGGAGAGACCCTTTCGAAGGAAGCAATGATTTGGTATCACAACCTGCCACCAAATTCTATCGACTCATTCACCATGTTAGCAGATTCTTTCGTAAAGGCACACGCAGGGGCCATAAAGGTCGCAACGAGGAAATCAGACCCTTTCAAGGTAAGACAAAGGGATAATGAAATGCTGAGGGAATTCGTGTACCGATTTGAAATAGAACACATGGGATTACCACCGGTCACAGATGATTTGGCCGTTCAAGCTTTCACCCAAGGGTTGAACGAACGGAGTTCGATAGTATCACGTCAGTTGAAATAAAGTCTTATCGAATATCTAGCCGTGACCTGGGCAGATGTGCACAATCGATATCAATCGAAGATTAGGGTCGAGGACGACCAACTAAGAGCCCCCTCCGGTTAAGTACATCCAAACAGATCGGTAGATAAGAATCAGAGGGACATCGATAGGGAGCGAACGTCCAACAGAGACCAATATCAACCATATACAGCAGATCGAAGGAACAATGATTCAGGATGCAATTTTGCCCAGAACAATCAAAGAAGTGATCGAGGATAGAGTTCTCGGGGACTTATGAGCAAAAGTGATTTTGACAAGTATGCTGATCCCACAGAGGCATCTCAGTTATCAAAATATAACTTTAGCATCGATGCATCGGGCATTGTATCGGCAATCGAAAGGATCAAAGACACTAGGTGGCCCAGACCCATACAGACCGATCCTTTCCAAAGAAAATCAAATTTGATGTGCAAGTATCATGGCACGCATGGTCACAAGACCGAGGATTGTAGACAATTAAGGAAGGAGGTAGCCCGTCTATTCAACGAGGTCCACCTTCGAGAGTTCCCCAGCAATCGAGCCAAGAATCATTTCAAAGAAAGAGACTCCAATAGAAAAAATGAACAGGAGGAACCCCAACATGTCATTCATATGATCGTCGGTGACGTCGACATTCCACAGGGACCCATGTTCAAATACACTAAGGTATCAACCACTAGGGGAAAAGGAACCCGAGATTATGTGCCCGAAGGCACTTTGTCATTCAACAACGAAGAAGCAGAAGGCATTTCTCAGCCCCACAACGATGCTCTGGTAATTTCGATCTTATTAAATAAAGTTCAAGTTAAGCGTGTTTTAGTGGATCCAGGTAGTTCGGCGAATATCATCCGATCGAGGGTTGTGGAACAGCTCGGCCTACATAATCAAATCGTGCTTGCAGCTCGGGTTTTAAACGGCTTCAATATGGCCAGTGAAATAACTAAAGGGGAGATTATTCTACCGGTGAACGTAGCTGGAACAATTCAAGATACCAAGTTCCACGAAATCGAGGGTGACATGAGGTACAATGCCTTGCTCGGAAGACCTTGGATCCATAGTATGAGGGCAGTCCCTTCAACCCTCCACCAAGTGATGAAATTCCCAACGTCGGACGGTGTAAAAATAGTATACGGGGAGCAACATGCTGCAAAGGAAATATTTGCAGTCGATGAGGCAACACCGATATCGACACTATCAACCTCGGAAAGGTCGAGCATCAAAGGTAAATAAGAACTCAAATAGCAATCTCAGCAATCAGCCTCGACCGAATCGGAGAAGCATGAGATACAAAAGCATGAGATAGAAGAAGAAGAGGTGGATTTTCTGACCTTTCGAACCTTTATGGTTCCCGAAGGTTCCGACGCCACCAAATCAACGGTCGAAGAGCTGGAATAGGTTATATTGATCGAGTACCTTCCCGAGCGAAAGGTATACCTGGGAACAGGAATAACCCCCGAACTCAAGAAAAGGCTTATCCAATTTTTTATTGATAACATAGATTGTTTTGCTTGATCCTATTTAGACATGACAGGGATCCCACCGGAGATAACTACGCATCGGCTAAACCTGGACCCCGGGTTCAAACCGGTTAAGCAAAAGAGGACACCCCAGTTCGAGATAAAGCACACATTCATAAAGGATGAAGTAACGAAACTTCTCAAAATAAGGTCCATTCGGGAGGTAAAATATCCCGAATGGTTAGCCAATGTAGTTGTAGTTCCTAAAAAAGGGAACAAACTTAGAATGTATATAGATTATAAGGATTTAAACAAGGCGTGCCCCAAAGATTCTTTTCCACTGCCTAACATCGATCGCGTGATCGATGCCATGGCCGGCCATGAGATCCTTACTTTTCTCGATGCCTATTTCGGGTACAATCAAATCCAAATGAACCCAGAGGACTAATAAAAGACTTCATTTAACACCAAGTATGGAATCTATTGTTATAATGTAATGCCCTTCGGGATACAAAATGCAGGAGCTACTTACCAACGCCTAGTAAATAAAATATTCAAAGAACAAATAGGTAAATCAATAGAAGTTTATATTGACGACATGCTATTAAGTCCCTACGCGCAGAGGACCATTTGATTCATTTGCAGGAAACGTTCGAGATTTTAAGAAAATACAACATAAAGCTCAACCCCGAGAAATGTGCTTACGGGGTCGGTTCGGGCAAGTTCCTTGGCTTTATGGTATCAAATTGGTGGATCGAGATCAACCCCGATAAAATCAAAGCCATCGAAGACATCACCGTCGTGGAGAGTGTAAAAGCCATACAGAAGCTAACCAGACGGATAGCTACCTTAGGCCGATTCATTTCGAGATCGTCGGATTAAAGCCACCGATTTTTATCTCTACTCAAAAAGAAGAACGATTTTGCATGAACCCCAGAATGCCAACAGGCATTAGAAGAATTGAACTGATACCTATCGAACCCACCACTGCTTCTCACTCCGAAGGTAGATGCGAAACTTTACTTATACTTAGCAGTATCGGAAATAGCGGTAAGTGGTGTCCTAGTTCGAGAAGAGCAAGGTACGCAATTTCCCGTTTATTATATAAGTCGAACCTTAGGGGAAGCAGAAACTAGGTATCCGCACTTAGAGAAATTGGCACTTGCACTGATAAGAACCTCTAGAAAGTTAAGACCATACTTTCAATATCACCCCATATGTGTATTAACCACTTACCCACTTTGGAATATTTTGCACAAGCCCGAACTATCGGGCCGATTGGCCAAATGGGCCGTCAAACTTAGTGGGTACGATATTGAATATCAACCCCGGACGACCATCAAGTCTCTAATTTTAGCTAACTTCGTAGCTGATTTCATGTCAGCTCTCGTACCCAAAGTGGAAAAGTAACTCTTGTTAAAATCGGGTACATCATCGGCGGTATGGACCCTCTTCACAGACGGTGCTTCGAATGTGAAGGGGTCCGGGCTAGGCATCGTTTTGAAGCCGCCCACGGGTAGCACTATTAGGCAATCTATCAAAACTTCTAGGTTGACTAACAATGAGGCCGAGTACGAGGCCATGATTACAGGTCTCGAACTAGCCAAAAGCTTGGGAGCAGAAGTCATTGAAGCCAAGTGTGACTCTTTACTGGTAGTAAACCAAGTAAACAAAACCTTCGAAGTTCGAGAGGAGAGAATGCAAAGGTATTTAGACAAACTACAGGTAACTTTGCACCGTTTCAAAGAATGGACTTTACAACATCTACCTCGAGAACAAAACAATGAGGCATATGCACTTGAAAATTTGGGGTCGTCGGTCGAGGAAGACGAGATCAGCTCAGGACTGTCATTTAACTCTCGAAATCCGTGATCGAGGAAGGTCATGACGAGATAAACTCTATAAGCTTAATCTGGGATTGGAGGAATAAATATATTGAATACTTGAAGAACGGAAAGCTCCCATCAAACCCTAAATAGGTGAGGACCCTACAAACTAAAGTTGCTCGATTCACATTGGATGAAGATAGAACGTTATACAGAAGGACATTCGATGGACCTTTGGCAGTATACTTAGGACCAGGTGATACCAATTACGTTTTATGAGAGGTCCATGAAGGCACTTGTGGGAACCACTCCGGCACCGAATCACTAGTTCACAAAATCATTAGAGAAGGATACTACTAGGATAGCATCGAAAAATACACTAAAGAGTTTATTCGATAGCATCGAAAAATACACTAAAGAGTTTATTCGAAAATGTGATAAATGCCAAAGGTTTGCACCGATGATCCATCGGCCCGAAGAACAACTTCACTTAGTCCTATCCTCATGGCCATTCATGCAATAGGGAATGGACATCGTCGACCTTCTACCGTCGGCCCCAGGTAAAGCTATGTTCATTTTATTTATGACTGACCATTTCTCTAAATGGGTTGAAGCACAGGCATTCGAGAAAGTAAGAGACAAAGAGGTTATAGACTTCATCTGGGATCACATCGTATGTCGATTTGGGATACCCGCCGAAATAGTATGTGACAATAGAAAATAATTTATCGGTAGCAAGGTGACAAAATTCCTCGAAGACCATAAAGTACAAAGGATATTAACAATACCGTACCACGCTAGTGGGAACGGACAGGCAGAATCCACGAACAAGACTATAATTCAAAACATAAAGAAAAGGTTGAACGACGCTAAGAAGAAATGGAGAGAAATTTTACCCGAAGTCCTTTGGGCATATCGAACAACATCAAAGTCCAGAACGGGGGCAACCACATTCTCCTTAGTATATGGTTCTGAGGCCTTGATTCTAGTCGAAGTCAGGGAACCCAGTGCGAGGTTTCGACATACAACGGAAGAGTCAAATCACGAAGCTATGAATACTAGCCTTGAATTATTGGATGAAAAACGAGAAGCCGCTCCCGTCCGATTGGCCGCCCAAAAACTATTACACCCCATGTTTTCGTGCGTGAAAGTATGCCATAAGTAAATTGATGAAAGCTAAAAAATGAGATGTTACATTTCGCACTTTTGTACGTTAAAGTTTTATTGTAAGTTAATCGACGTAAGTTCGGGAATGATATTATTTTGGGATTATAAGTATTATGCTATTTCAAACAAGCGATGAGTAAATTCATGAAGGTGAGAGGGTAAGCAAATAGAAGAAAATAAATTTCGTCGAAGTTTGACATTTTGGGATAGAATACGGCCCAAGCTAAAATATCCGGTATTTATGGACTAGTACCATACAAGGTACCACATGACCATGATAGCACGGTATATAAAATGTGTTAAAAGTGAGTAGCATTTTAAGTAATTTGAGAGAATTCTTAATTATGTGAATAAGTGGGTAATTATCGGTCAGTAAGAGATTAATAAGATAATCAAGAAGATTAGTAAATAATTATGATTATGGGATAAGGCCTAAAAGGCCCAAAACGTGGCAGCCACTATTCAATTAGTGACTCTTGAATTGAATTGCTAGGTGGCACCTTTAGAAGGCCTCTTAGCTAAGCTATAAAAGGCTTCTTAAATTCAACAAAAGATATGTAAGATTTTGATCAAAAATTCACAAAATAAGATATGCTCACCTCCTCCCATATCCAAGTAATGATCTCTATAGGAATATACATTGCTTCAGCAAATCAAAATGTTAGTAACGTGAGTTACTTCACAAAAGAGAGGTGCTTAATCTAATCTACAAAGTGACGAATCTCCACCCAAGAAATTCATACGAAGTTATACTATGTAATAGCAACGGAATTTGTAATTTTAAGAGAGTACGGTGCAATCTTTCTCAAGAATATCATACGGAGTTTTTCCTACTTCGATCCGTCGTTACGTGTTGTCGCAATCAATGGGTGTTAAAGGGATTGTCAAGAGAACCGGCTCAGGTATGTTAAGGCTAAATCCTTCCTTCATTTTGGCATTCTCTCGTAATTACGTGTGTTTGATAACAAGGCATAAAGAGAAGTTCATACTCCCGAATTTATATACATTATCCTAGTCTCATAAATTACAGTATTCTCCTTATCGGGACTTCATATTTAATTGAATATTATCTTCTTCCAGTCAAGAGAGCAGAGAGCCTATACATACAGTATTATAGTATTTGCATTACCATCGAGCTATAATCGATGGGCAGGCCCCTATTGGGCAACCTCTGATCAGATGGTAAGTTATATACCGAGCCTACTGTGGCCGAGCGCCTATGAGCGAGCCCAGCATGGCCGAGATACAGAGCCTAGCATGGCCGAGCGCGTATGAGCGAGCCTACTACGGCACAGCAGTTATATATACCGAGACTTATAAGGCTGGACAACTATTTTACTTACTATATTGAGAGAGTTGAGTTAGTATCAACAGGTTAGCATATCTTCAAATTATCTTTGACTCCTAGTTACTTTCAGTTATTATATTATCAGTTCAGTTTCAGCTTTCAATCTATTACCTTACATACTCGGTACATTATTTCGTACTGACATCCCTTTTCTGGGGGTGCTGCATTTCATGCATGTAGGTTCAGACAGACAGACGGGTAGACCTCCTTATTAGGTGTTGCTCGAGTTCAACTTGATTGGTAAGCTCCATGCCCTTTGGAGTTGCCGGGTCTAGAGCATTATGTACATCTTGTGTATATATGTATATATAATATGAGTAGGTCGGGGCCCTATTCCGATCACAGTATATCCATCAGTAGAGTCTTGTAGACATATCATGTCAGTTAGTGCAGTATTTTGGGCTTGTAGGCCTTTTATGTATATTTTGTTGGTTTGCCAGCTGTAGTAGTTATGACGGCCTTGTCGGCCCAATATTATATTGATATTTAGTCAGCATTCGTAGTTGTCTTACAATGTGTCCCATGGCCAAAATATGACATTATATGTTCAGAGTCCCTTAGTCGTAAGTTGGTATGCAAGGATATGTGAGGCACCGGGTGCCGGTCTCCCCCCCCCCCCCGGTTCGGGGCGTGACAAAAATTGGTATCAAAGCAGTTCTGTCCTAGGGAGTCTACAAGCCATGTATAGTAGAGTCTTGTTTATGGGTGTGCTGTGCACCACACTTATAAGCAGGAGGCTACAGGGCATTTAAGACTGTCACTCTTTCTTCTAACTCTAGATCGTGTGGTAGAGCTCAGCTGTAAGAACTCAATTTCCTAAACTCTATCTTATTCATAATACAACGATGCTTACATCCAAAAAGACGGTTGGTAAAAGATTGCATGTGGCTACGGAAGAGTTGAGTTAGAGTAACTCGATTCTACATGATGCTTATGATGAGTAAATGTGAGGTCTTCAGCAGATCATGTGTGTACTAAAAGATGTAAGCTTCTTGATAAGAAGCCCTAAGGCATAAATATCTATCCACCCATGTAGTAAAAAGCAACGAGAGAATCAAAAGGTACAAGTTTCAACAAGTACAAGAAGCAAGGTGAAAAAGGGTACGAGGTACCTAGTTAGTAAGGATGAACATTATCTACAATTCGGGAAGAGAGATATAAGTATTTTGAGTTATCTTCAACAACAAAAAATGTATGTACAATCGGCCACACCCATCTCAGTTATGCCCTATGGGAGAAAATGGATATGGCTTAAGAGAAGGATAGGATATCAGGATCCAGCTGGGGTTAGAGTAACCCAAAATGATGGATGGATTGTTTGAGTTAGTTGACATTTTCGAAGAATATTACAAAGGTGCTAATAGACCTCCTTGTGAGACACCCAGATGGTGCACTCTAGAATATTACAATTAGGTGTGAATACTAGCATGATCAAAACATTCAGAAGATAGGCACTGAAAGCCTGAAAGGGATAAATATTACCTTAGTGTGGCTCCCGTCCCTAGGAGAGCGAGAACGTTGAGCAAACCGAAGAGCCAATGAATGAAGCAAGGGGAGTTAAAAGCAAAAAAATGTCTTTTTGAAGTTTTCAAAAGAAAGGGATAGGCAGAAATATTAGCAGGGAAATAGGAAGAGAGATAAGGAAGCATTATGAGTAAGATGTGATACATAGATGACAACGGTAGATCAAAAACATGATAGTATTACAGAGTCTATAGTCAAATGAAGGAAAAGAGAGAGGTGACAGGCCTTGAGACGACAAAAGAGTATAGACAATAAAGTCGTATCCTCATTTCGAGAAATATGTTTGTGACTCCAACGCGACTACCAGAAGGAAAAGTTAGACCCCGGAGTAATAGAAATCAGTATGGGCTGGTGAATAAGATAAACTAAACATGAATTAGGGACCGAATGATTTGATAATGGTCGACATCATGAGAATTTCATATTACGTTCTGGCGATAATAGAATGGACAACAGAAGAAGATTCATGAGAAATTCAGAGAATGTTCATTCAGGAAGATGCCTCCCTAAAGCAAGCAATATGAGCAAAGTTAAGCTTAAGGAACTGTATGCGCCAGTTGCACTAAGTGTCACCATCACGAGTAAGGAATTTTGTTATCTTTGGTACACAAGGATTACCGCAAGGCGAGTAAGGGTCATCGATGATGTGAAAGGATGTCAAAGATGAAGAGGTAAAACATCTATAGGTAGGTCATCGTAGCTCTAACTCTTAGTACTCCCCTAAAGGGGGGAATATGGAGTGATGTGGTATTAAGTCAGAATTAAGTGATTCTAGTAATTATGGAATGGTAAGGGAAGAATGTGAAAACAAAATGAAAAGAGGATTAGATTGCACTTATTCAAAGCCTACAGATATGCTACGATTCCAGAATATTATGCAAACACGATGTCAAGGAAAGGAAGTAAGGGTCCCTGCCCGAGATGTTATTGATAGATAAGGAGCCAGTGCGAGACGTAAGTTAAGACAAAGGAAATAACCCAAGATAGATTACGCGAAATATTGATATGAGAATGGGCCAACAAGTAGTTAGTAATTGATTCCGGAAGAGCCTAGTTATGGCTAAACAGGAGGTTACAGACGAGTCAGTAGATCGTTCTAGATAAACATAGTAAAACTCAATATAGTAAATTCAGCCTCGCAGTAATGTCATTGTAATACTTGAGAAATATTCAGATAGGAGTTGGGTACTTAAAGGTACCGTATGAGTGTTATGGAAATAAAATAAAGCCCCACTGGGAAGACAGTCAAAACTTCAGAAGCAACAGCACGAGCACAAGTGCACAGAGGTATGTAACTACGGATATTTATAGACGAGTAAGAACATCAAAAACTTCTTTGGATATACAATATAACAAGCTCGCAATATTACAAGAGTCAGAGGGTCCTCCCTAAGTACTAAAATGAAAGACTAGCTGAGGAAGTAAGGAGGAAGGCTTCAACCTAAGCTCAGTGACCTAAAAAAGAAGTGATCTTATAACAACAGTCTCACAACAACGTTGTATGCACTCCATAAGAAAGTGGCCCCTACCGTGGCTAATGGACGGGAAGTAAAAATCAGAAGTGATATTCAAGATTATATGAGTTGTATGGAATTCCAATATGTATGGGCACTAAGATAAGTTAAGTATGCATGCAACAAGTGGAAGAACAACCAGGAAAAGCAATTGCTTGCATTTAAAGAAGTTGAGAAGGAACGAAAAGAATTATTCGATTAATTATCCAGAGTTAGTTAAGTTATGAACACACTTAAGAGTTCAGAGTATTATCCATGCAGCATATATGTTGGCATTCATACAGCCGTAGAAGACTCCGATATAAGTTAAAAGAAAGAATTGAGCCCAAGGCATGGACAAAGGATTGAATTTTTAAAAGATTGTATCATGGATATTCCATAGCGCCCATAAAAGGCTAAAGTAATAACTAATACCAGGAGCCGCAGATCGGAAGATAGCTTAAGCCTACATGAAGGCAGATCAGAAGGAAGATGAAACTAAAGCATTTAATCAACTAAGTAAACTAGGACTCTGATTAATGGACCCAGAGAATTATAGAAATCATGATTAAGAACATAGCGAAATCAATCTTAATATCAGAGGTGCAAGAGATATAGCACAACTTCTATAACTGCTCTACGATAAAGCCAATTAGAAAAGTACCATCCTCATAAGAAGTCAATATGAAGCTCCCACTGGATTGCATATACGCCAGAGGTGCAAGTATTATAATAGAGTTTCAAGTTGTGGATGTAAATCATAACTATATGGAAGTAGGGTTATGAAAGAGATAGAAGATACGATGCGAGATTTTAAGGTAAGCAAGGTAAAAATGAACAACGTACGAGATACACAGGTGCAGAAGGTTGTGAATAATCCATACTTCAGATAGAGGGCTAGAAGCGTTGGGATTCAGTATCCAGGAATGATAGTGGTGTCATTAGTGGCATATCTTCCAGCCTATGGTTTCTAGGCACCGAGAGATCTATTCAAGAGAGTAAAGAAGAGTTGGAGACGATACGATATCTCGCTTGATGTTCCAGAATAATACAAGGAAATCTATGGTGTAAGGAAGTTGAAGGAAGGATGTGAGTAGTATAAATAGATATGTATAGGTCGCAAGCTAAAGTATGATAAAGCGACAAGGTTTTAAGAAGACAAGAGTAAGGATAAGAAAGGGCGAGTGAGAAGGTGACGAGAAACGGATAAGTTCTCGGGACTATACCTATGAAAAAAAAGAGAGCTGATGATTTCTCTAAGTTATAAAAAGCTCAATATAGCCTGAATGAACTCAAAGGAGTTACTCATCATAGGTAGCGTTTAGAAGAGATGAAATTCTACTTTGATAGTAGAATAAGGGTGTAATTGTGGTAGATAAAGGATGACGTTTGGGTCTTCGATTGAGTAATGATTTGAAGAGGATTTCATGGATTGTACGGAATTAAAATACCCACGTAAGATGAATCACATTGGATGCTATGAAATACGGTTATGGAAGTATAGTATCTGCCCCAGGTGGGTCAGGAAAATCACTTCAAATGTTACTCAATGCAACGTGAGCCCTAGTGATTACGTAAGAAGTTCCAAGTTATCACTGGTAAATTATAGATCAATATTTAGGTGATTCAATAATGGATGGACAAAAGTCACAAAGTATGAGATGAGATTAAGCCGTCATTCTGAAGATGAACAGGAATGAGGGAGCATTAAAGGAGTTGGATTTATACATATGGGATAAACAACGAAAGTAACCTAGAGTTTGGTAGCAGACCTCGTTAAGGATAAATCAAAGTAAGAGTTATGGTATAGTATGACCTACCTAGGTGCAGTAAAGTCATACAGATGGATAAACAAAATAAAGTATAGCAATATTCGTGAGTTCAACAAAGTGCCGAACGAAGAACTTCGGTATACCCATAGATGCCCAGAGGGACATCTTATTAAGCTCTGTATATGTTTACAAAGTGAAGCCTAGAGATTGAGTAAAAGCTGGAGGAAAAAAGGAAAGAAGAGTTTCTTATGCGTATTTACAAGGAAAACGTCATACAGGCTGCATGACAGAAGGTAGCAAGAGTTACGAGATTGGAAGAATCCCGACCACAAGCCGTGGTGTAAGAAAGAGACCTACAAGTGGGAATACCCTGGACTTTGGATTTATTCACAGAACAACTGTCTAATATGGCAAGGGGAGTACTAAAGTATTCGCAAGGATTATAGGCTATGATAATGATAAGTGCATCAGTCAACATTCGAGGATGAATGTTCCAAAGGAGGGAGTGATATTACACCCCATATTTTCGTACGTGAAAGTACGCCATAAGTAAATTGATGAAAGCTCGGAAAAGAGATGTTACATTTTGCATTTTTGTACGTTAAAGTTTCATTGTAAGATAATCGACGTAAGTTCAGGAATGAGATTATTTTGGGATTATAAGTATTATGCTATTTCAAACAAGTGATGAGTAAATTCGTGAAGGTGAGAGGGTAAGCAAATTGAAGAAAATGAATTTCGTTGAAGTTTGACATTTTGGGATAGAATATGGCCCGAGCAAAAATAATCGGTATTTATGGACTAGTGCCATACAAGGTACCACATGACCATGATAGCAAGGTGCATAAACTGTGTTAAAAGTGAGTAGTATTTTAAGTAATTTGAGAGAATTCTTAATTATGTGGATAATTGAATAATTATCTTTGAGTGGGAGATTAATAAGATAATCAAGAAGATTAGTAAATAATTATGATTATGGGATAAGGCCTAAAAGGCCCAAAACGTGGCAGCCACTATTCAATTAGTGACTCTTGAATTGAATTGCTAGGTGGCACCTTTAGAGGGCCTCTTAGCTAAGCCATAAAAGACTTCTTAAATTCAACAAAAGATATGTAAGATTTTGATCAAAAATTCACAAAATAAGAGATGCTCACCTCCTCTCATCTCCAAGTAAATGATCTCCATAGCAATATACATTGCTTTCGCAAATCAAAATGTTAGTAACGTGAGTTACTTCACAAAAGAGAGGTGCCTAATCTAATCTACAAAGTGACGGATCTCCAGCCAAGAAATTCATATGAAGTTATACTACGTAATAGCAACGAGATTTGCAATTTTAAGGAAGTACGGTGCAATCTTTCTCAAGCATATCATACGGATTTTCTCCTACTTCGATCTGCCGTTATGTGTTGTCACAATCAATGGTTCTTAAAGGGATTGTCAAGAGAATCGGCTCAGGTATGTTAAGGCTAAGCCCTTCCTTCATTTTAGCATGATCTCGTAATTACATGTGTTTGATAATGAGGCATAAAGAGAAGTTCATACTTCCGAATTTATATATATTATCCTAGTCTCATAAATTACAGTATTCTCCTTATCGTAACTTTATATTTAATTGAGTATTGTCTTCTTCTAGTCAAGAGAGTAGAGAGCCTATACATACAGTATTACAGTATTTTCATTACCATCGAGCTATAATCAATGGGCAGGCCCCTATTGGGCAACCTATGATCAGATGGTAAGTTATATACCAAACCTACTATGGGCGAGTGCCTATGAGCGAGCCCAGCATGGCCGAGATACAGAGCCTAGCATGTGCGAGTGCCTATGAGCTAGCCTACTACGGTAGAGCAGTTATATATACCGAGCCTTATAAGGCCAGACAGCTATTTTACTTACTATATTGAGAGAGTTGAGTTAGTATCAGCAGGTGAGCATATCTTCAGATTATCTTTGACTCCTAGTTACTTTCAGTTATTATATTATCAGTTCAGTTTCAACTTTCAATATATTGCCTTACATACTCGGTACATTATTTCGTACTGACGTCCCTTTTTGGGGGTGCTGCATTTCATGCGTGCAGGTGCAGACAGACAGACGGGTAGACCTCCTCATTAGGTGTTGCCCGAGTTCAGCTTGATCGGTAAGCTCCATGCCCTTCGGAGTTGCCGATTCTAGAGCATTATGTACATCTTGTTTATATATGTATATATAATATGAGTAGGTCGGGGCCCTATTCCGATCACAGTATATCCATCAGTAGAGTCTTGTAGACATATCATGTCAGTTAGTGCAGTATTTTGGACTTGTAGGCCTTTTATGTATATTTTGTTGGTTTGCCAGCTGTAGTAGTTATGACGGCCTTGTCGGCCCAGCATTATATTGATGTTTAGTCAGCATTCGCAGTTGTCTTGCAATGTGTCCCATGGCCAAAGTATGACATTTTCGCAAGTTGGTATGCAAAGATAGGTGAGGCACCGGGTGCCGGTCTCGCCCCCCAGGTTCGGGGCGTGACAAAAACAGTGGATCGAAAGATACTATAATCGAAGAACCAATTTTTGCCTTTTTAAAACCGGGGACTTAGTGCTAAGGAAAGTCACCCTCAACACCCGAAATACAAATGAAGGAAAACTGAGTCCAAACTGGGAAGGACCGTATCAGGTACTCGAAATCGTCGGTAAAGGATCCTACAAGCTCGGTGTTATAAACGACAAACAACTACCAAGAAATTGGAACGTGTCGCACCTAAAACGATACTACTGCTAAGGTATGACCCTCCCATGTTCGTTTATATTTCGAAACTAACCCTTGTAGGAGTTCGACCAAGAACATGAATGGGTTATTCAGCACAAAGCCTTAGGCCTGAAAGCATGCATTGAACTCTTTTTTCCTTAGACCGGTTTTATCCCAGATGGGTTTTTCGGCAAGGTTTTTAATGAGGCAATCATTGATCGTGCTAACTTAGAGCAATTCAACAGTATCAGAGGCCTCTTTACAATCAATCTCGAATACTGGGGGGCGTTACCCTTAAATATATCAAGTTCATATGTCAAGTTCGATGCAAGGAAGTTACTTCATAACAACAGGGTTTCGATATGAACAATTGTAAGAGCCAAATGGTCAAAACGAACCATGCTCGTGTAGTTTGCTCAATCCCTGGTACAAAACATGAACACATGTATAACGACATAAAGAGAAATTTCTTCATTGCTTATATCTCACGTCTCAGAACCCATCAGCTATTTTATGATCTATTACGCAAATAGGCTTAAGGGCCGACCACTACCCCATAAATCTGGACTGCCAACCGAAAACTCAATGAGGCCAAGCCTCACACTAAGCCTACGGGCTAACTATTATTTCGAGTTAGAGCAATCACTAACTCAATTACTAAGCCTACAGGCTACCTTACTTCGAGTTCGAGCAAAGCACTCACTCGATCAATAGAAGCCAAAGGGCTACTCATACTTCGAGTTCGAGCAATCACTCACTCGACTATTAAGCCTAAGGTCTACTCTTACTTAGAGTTCGAGCAATCACTCACTCGACTACTAAGCCTAAGGGCTAACAATTATCTCGAGTTCGAGCAATCACTTACTCGACTACTAAGCCTACGGGCTAACTATTATTTCGAGTTCGAGCAATCACTCACTCGATTACTAAACCTACGAGTAACCTTACTTCGAGTTCGAGAAAAGTACTCACTCGACCAATAGAAGCCTAAGGGCTACTCATACTTCAAGTTCGAGCAAATACTCACTCGACTATTAAGCCTAAGGGCTACTCTTACTTCGCGTTCGAGCAATCCCTTACTCGACTACTAAGACTAAGGGCTAATAATTATCTGGAGTTCGTGCAATCACTTACTTGACTACTAAGCCTACGGGCTAACTATTATTTTGAGTTCGAGCAATCACTCACTCGATTACTAAGCCTATGGGCTTCCTTACTTCGAGTTCGAGCAAAGAACTCACTCAACCAATAGAAGCCTAAGGGTTATTCATACTTCTAGTTCGAGAAATCACTCACTCGACTATTAAACCTAAGGGCTACTCTTACTTTGAGTTTGAGAAATCACTCACTCGACTACTAAGCCTAAGGGCTAACAATTATCTAGAGTTCGAGCAATCACTTACTCGACTACTAAGCCTACGGGCTAACTATTATTTCGAGTTCGAGCAATCACTCACTCGATTACTAAGCCTACAGGCTACCTTACTTCGAGTTCGAGCAAAGAACTCACTTGACCAATAGAAGCCTAAGGGCTACTCATACTTCGAGTTCGAGCAATCACTCACTCGACTATTAAGCCTAAGGGCTACTCTTACTTTGAGTTCGAGCAATCAATCACTCGACTACTAAGCCTAAGGGCTAACAATTATCTCGAGTTAGAGCAATCACTCACTTGACTACTAAGCCTAAGGGCTAACAATTATTCCGAGTTCGAGAAAAACACTCACTCGACTATTAATCCTACAGGCTACCATACTTCGAGTTCGAGTAAAGAACTAACTCGACCAATACAACCCTATGGAGTTACTATTACTTCGGGTTAGAGCGAAGCACTAACTCGACCATAAAGCCTACGGGCTACACCACTTCAAGTTTAAGCAAACACCCACTCGGTTATAAAGGATATAAAGGTCCGAATTCGATCAAATTGCCTAAAACCTTGGACTTATGAAAACTTTCATAAGGCATGAATAAAACAAGATCTTTACAAGGAAGAAAATAAAATGGAAACAAGTCGGGAAAGGAAAAGATCTTTATATATATTCAAGAATGTTTACAACATCCGAACTGGACCCTACACAAAAAATAGAAAAAACTCTAAGTCTCCTGATTATCTCCAGAAGCGGTCTCTTCTCCATCGGGCTCCTCCCCACTCTCAAACCCCCTCTTGATCCAATCATCATTATCATCATCATCATCGAAAGCCAAGGCTTCAGCATCGGCTTTGAGCTCTTTAATATTTTTTATCTCTTCGGTGAGATCGAAAACTCAAGCATGGATCTCCTCGAGGGTCTCCCTCTGAGATTGGCATTTGGCAAGTTCAGCAGCCCAATGTGCTCGAGTTTTAGCGTTCTCGGCTGCCTCTCTTGCTTGTACCTGAGCAGCTTCAGCGTCGGCCCGATAGACGGCCACGAATGCATCCTCATTGGCCTTTGCTTTTCCAGCGTCGGATTTGGCTTTGGCAAGTTCGGAGGCCAACCGAGCCTCGAGCTCCTCTATTTTTCGAGCTTGGACAGCGGTCTTATCCTTCATGGCTTGAAGTTGGTTTTTTGCCGATGATAATTGGGCTCGAGCAATTTCTTTTTCTGAGTCAAGACGGTCTATACCATCTTTCCATCCCAAGGTCTCCGCTCTTATCATATAGACCTCCTCACGAAGCTTCCCAGTGACCTCAAGCTTCTGCTGCAGCTGTGAGATCGAAATATTAGCCATCATTCCGGAAGCGAGCCCATGGGTTTTTAAGATTATCATTACCTACTCGGTCAGGTCTTGATAAGCCTTGGCCAACTCAGCTCGGAGGTCCTTGATTTCTTCTTCTCTTTGCCCGAAGAGGAGTCTAAGGGCGTTCCTCTCTTCCGTGACCCATCGGAGGTCTGCTTTGTTCCGGCACAGCTCAGCTCGAGATCGAGAACACGCTTCTCGATGAACCACGACAGCCTGCGAAGAAAGAAGAAAAGAAGTTAGAAAAGAAAAACAAACATGAAGGTGGTACCAACGAAGTGTGTTAAGGCTTACCCGATTCAGAGCTTGCTGCACTTCGTGAAAAAGACCCAATGCATCACTAGGGCTGGCAGCATCCTCGATACCGGTAAATAGATCACGAAAAGGGTCCTCTCCCTTGTGAGGACCGTCTACCTCGAGGGCCCCCAAAGCTTGGGCCTCTCGAATCGCCCCTTCAGAAAAGGCGGGGAGAGTAGGTGAGTCTCCGATTACTATTGCCCCAAGCGGGTTGCTTGGGGTGTTCTCCTCGGTTCGGAGAGCTTCAGGATCAGCCCTTTCGGATATACCCATCGGTTGTCGACTTTGGTGGGAGGCATCCTCGACCTCTATTAACTCGGGGACTTTGCCCGAATCCTTCTACGATACCACCTTAGTTCGAGGCAGAGACACTCAAACCACCATCGATCCAGCTGCCTTTGAAGTATCAATGGTTTTCTTCACTCGGGCCACCAGTACGGACCCGTCAGCTTCTTCTTCCTCGTCTTCATCCCTTAGACGCCGAACTGATTCTTCGGTCAAAGGGATGGTATTCTTCCTCGGCTTGCGATCCGTCCTCATCTTCAGTTTTGAATCTTCGGAAGTAGAGGCCCTTTTTCTCTTATTATCCTTCACCGGTTTTGGAGCAATGGCCGAAGCCTCTTCCTTGCCGGACGGGGGCCTCAAAACCGCATCTTTGCCCAGGCCTCTACATAAGAAAATTGATTAAGTATATGGAAAATACTTCGTTCGAACTATCAAAGATACAAGAAAGAGGCTTATCATGAATTTTGGCCTCCCATCGGCCCTTTGAAAAATTATGCCATGAGCGCTCGGCGTATGTAGAGGTCGAAGCTAGCTCCCGTACCCAGTTCTTGAGGTCAGGAACTGCACCGGGCATCCAAGGAACTGCTGCATCACAAAAGGGGGTATCGGTGAGAAAGAAACGAAGGGTAAAAATAATAGGAGATAATAGTAGAGTTACACTTACGCTTCATGTTGCACTCCTCGGGAAATGGCATCTTCTCGGCCGGTATTAGGTCCGAAATCTTCACTCGAACGAACCTACCCATCCAGCCTCGATCCTTGTCCTTATCTATACTCGAGAACATAACCTTGGTGGCCCGGCGCTGAAGTGTTATTAACCCGCATCGAAAGAGGCGGGGGTTGTACAATCGAATGAGGTGGTCGAGGGTGAAAGGCATCCCCTCGATTTTGTTCACAAAGAAATGGATCAAAATAACGATCCGCCAAGAAGAAGGATGGATTTGGCCTAGGATTATTTGGTATTGACGGCAAAAATCAATGATAATAGGGTCGAGAGGACCTAACGTGAAAAGTATACACACCTAAAAACCCTTTCACATGGGTAGTAATATCCTCTTCGGGAGACAGGATTACCACTTCTTTGTTCTCCCAGTTGCAATCTTTTCTTATCTGTTTGAGATGTCCCTCGGTTATCGAATACATATACCTTAAGACTGGCTCGCATTGGTCGCGAACCGGTGAGCCTTTATCGACCTTAAAATCGGAGGTAAGAACACACGCCCCAGGAACACACTCCTCAGGCCGTGGCTCCACCGGTGTTTTGTCAGCGACAGGCTGTGAAGAAGAAGCTTTTTCTTTTTGAGGAACGGTTTTTGATATTTTCACCACTTTGGTTTTGAAGATCAAGAATAGAAGGAGATGACAAAGATGTGGTGTTTTGAAGAAAGGATTTGCAGTGAAAATCAAACGCTTGCAGATAAACTCAGAAGATGCGAGAAAGAGCTTAGAAAATTTGGAAACTCGAGATGTAAAAGTGATAAATGGTAAAAAGAGAAGCTATTTATAGATTGGGGAATGCTGGTTCAATAGAAGTAGTGGCCCACCACCGTCTGACACGCATTTAATGCCTTGGTAAACTGAACCGACGGGACAACTATCATGTATGTCATGGTCAGGTTCGATGCTAACGTCAGTGTATATCTTATCAAGCCATTTGGAAATCATATCGTTTCTCGCCACATTCTTCCCGAGAAATGAGGGGACTATCTGTATATGGTCGAAATCGATTTCGGCCTTCATACGACTGGTCGAGATGGAAACATAATGGATTGAAGAGCGCCGAAGAACGTCTTCATAATTTCGGGATAAGATCCGAAGCCGGATCACCGAGCTTCGAGTTTCAGGGACCGATCAATACCGAGCTCGAAGTCATTATCGAGCTCGAATCCAAATCGAACCACGATGCGAAGCAACGTTATCGAGCTTGAGAGCCAAAGACAGACCAATGCTGAGCCCGAATCAATACCGGGCCCCGAGTCAAAATCAAGCTCGAATCAATATCGAGCTCGATTCACTATCGAGCTCGAGTCAATATCGAGCTTATAGACAAGAGTCATTACAGCAACACTAAGGGAGAAAATCTCGGCAGGAAAAAGGGAAAAGTTAATTTATCAAGGTTCCCCACTATGTATTTTTAATTATATCTAAAGTAGGATCCCCCGTTATAAGAGGAATGACTATTATCTCTGTAAAGAAAAAAGGATGGAGGCATTAAAAGCACCATAACTCAGATAGTGTGCATATGCTCAATATTGAGAAATTATCATTTTGAGCTTTATACATTATTTTTATCTGACTTATTTATAAATCACCCTCCCTTCAACTTCGTTAGTGTTTTCATTCTTGACAGTCAATACTCGATATTTTCGCTTATACGATTTGTATCAAGATATACCACGTATCCTTAGAACTACGTACAAATCCAACTCTATCCGTTATTCGGGTAAACAGTATAAAACATAAAAAACTTTGTTTATGCAAGATGAGTATAGTTCTAAATAATGGGTCAAGCAGGGGGGTTGGGCTATAACCCATTGTTTGGCCTATTTTGATCTAACTCATCTTAGCCAAAGAACACTTTGTGCTGAGTTGGACAATAGTCCATTTATTGACTCAACTCATTTTGACCCGCCCAAATTCAACTCAACCCGCCCATTTGTCGCCCCTATGGGTAACCAGTGTGATAGTTGAAGTGGGTAAAATCCTCAAACACCTCCGTTGTGAGAGAGAAGGAGAGGAGTAGGAAACATGTAACTTAAAGTTTAGGAAATTGAGGGTGTTAGTTAAAAGATGCCGTGGGCATGATTGAAAAGTCCAGGTAAGACTTTAAATAGTTTAAATTCTCAGAATAAACTATGAAGTGAGGCGAAGATGCCGGAGAGAAGAAATATATAAGTACGGATGATAGTTGAGGAAGGCTATCGCAGTCTGTTGGTATGTGTGCAATCGACGACTTCAGAATGCTTCTCTTTTAATGTCTTACTTTGTAGTCAAAAACAAAAATTGGGCACATATTATGGTGCTCCACTTGCTTAATTCTTTATTATGCTGAAAAAAATATTACCGTACTTGCTTTATTATGAGTTAGACGTGTTTTCTTTGCTCAAGCTATCCTCTTGCCTACCTAGGTTTTCTTTATATTTTATCCCTTCTTTAATTCTTTTTTGCCGGATTGTTTTATGCCTTCTTTACATTTTATCTTTTTCTTAATATTTGAAAACAAGAAATATAATGTAGTTGATGACGGCTAACGGTTGACCTTAGTTGGCGTGCTCTAGGCTTGGCATAATCAATATTTGAGGGTCAACTTATCAATCAAGTGTTTTTGCTTTAGCTTCAATACATAATATCTTATCAATCTGAGCATGAATTTTCTTATTTGAAGTACTAAAACTAATATCATTGCTGGGAGCCTTGGATATATACTATTAATCATGTTAAAATAATTATATATTTAATTTTAATAAAGATTTAAATAAATATATGATGTATTTATTTGTGTGTCCTTTAGTTATATAGTAGATGATCTAGTGTATAGAGTTTAGCTTATGTAGAAGATAAAATCATCTGTTCTTATAAGTTATTAAGATTATGTTTAATTCACAATCTAAGTTGGAATTGGACAAGTTATTTGTAGCACAAGACTAAATATAATTTATTTTGATTATAAGTTGGATTATTCTGCTTATATGATTAGAAATTTTCTGTTTTACTTTGCACTTCTAGTTTAATATAATATGTTGAATCGAAAATTGATTCATATAGGTTCTTTTTACTGGCTACTGTGGTTGGAGATCCTGTGACCTGTCCCAAAGCAACTAAAAACTTTTCATTTCCCAACGTTTTCTATCAAAAAATTTCTATCCGTTCTGGAGTTCAAATCCGCTGATTAACTTTCTTCAAATAAAGATACGACAACTAAAAGAAAGCTAATTTGAATATGAATAAGACAAGAGGAACTAGTTGGTATGACAGCACAAATGTATTCATTTTTGGTTAAAGGGTGAAAGTCAAAAGAAGCAGAAAACATGCCAGCATAAGTGCAAGTACGTAGACTTTAAATGGAGTAGTACAAACTCTCAAAATAAACAATGAAGTGGGGTAAAAATGGTGGAGAGAAAATTATATATAAGTACGGATGATAATTCAGGAAGGTTTTCTAGGTGTGTGTGTACAGTTTTATTGTTAATAATTGAAAACATGAAACATAATATGTTATTGTTTGTAGTTTTGGACATGCATTCAAACACTTGAAAGTATAAAGTCAATGGTATGTGCAATCACTTTTATCTATCTTATATGTCTAGCATGATATGAAAACTTGATATGCATTTAAAGTCTATTTATATGGCTTATATGACTTAACTTATACGACAATCTCTAAAGGATTTAAATTGCTTAAAACATATACAATTCTTGGTCCTAAGGTACCACATCCTGAGTGTGATTTGTACACATATGTATCTTGCTATAACTATAAGCATAATATGATAGCGATATTTTTTTTTACTTTTATAGAGATATTAAAAATGGCTTTCCATGACATTATATGAATACATTACATATCTATCAAGAATGATGATTTCAAGGTGCAATATATTTATTCAAGTTAATATGGCTGATTTTTTTATCAAATCTCTACCAACGATCTTTTGAAGATGGTGCACAAGATTGGAATGCGAAGACTTAAAGATGTGAATTGATGCTCTCATCAGGGGGAGTTAGTACGCGTTGTACACTTTTTCCCTTACAAGGTTTTGTCCCACTGGATTTTCTTTTGCAAGGTTTTTAACGAGTCAACCCAAGGCGTATTTCTAAACATGTGTACTCGTTTTCCTTCACTAGAATTTTTTTTCCACTGAATTTTATTTTAGTTAAGGTTTTAATGAGACACATTATCTGTTGGATAGATATTCAATGGGAAGTGTTATAAATAATATTTTATTTATGGTGACTGTCTATATTTTAGAGAGATTTTGGGGTTTGTTACTTTGTGCAGACTAAGTTATTTTTTCCCTATAAATAAAAGGGTTCTACTGCATTATAAATCATCCCAAATCAATAAGAATTCTCTACCTCAACTTTTCTCTGTAATACTCTTTTTCTTCTTTTATTGTTTTATAACATCTTCTAATAATTGAAAACATGAAACATAATGTTATTGCTGACAAATAGTGGATAATTAACTCTTGTTATTACTGTGCTTTGCTCATGTTTTTACGAAACAGATGTAAAACTTGATAAAGGAGTACTTATTGCTGAAAATTTGTTTTATCACCATTTAATGCACTCAAAATTTCTTTTATTTCGCTTTTGGAAAAACCAGTAGAAAGCCATCTTTTAGCATTATTTCACTTTTATTCCTTTCTGTTCTGCATTTTAAAACTTCAACTTATAAAAAATAACGAGACACGATTATTGTGCTTGATAAGTAAAGCAAAACAAAATTGCGTGTGATTTCAATTATTTAGACTGGAAATATCAATTTCCTAAACAGATTATTCAACTTCTAAGACTTAACAATTAAAAAGTTGGAGGAATGACGTGAATAGTATGGCCAACCACTAATTTCCATTGCTTACCTTTTTTCTTTTGGTAGCAAGGACTTGATTTTATTTAATATCTTATAATAAGTCAATGCTTGGACGGAATTTAACAATGTAGTAGTAATATAGAACATGGTGGGTCACCGATGGGTGATCAATTGCCGAAGAGACTTTAGCCTGCGTTGAAATTGAAAACTCTCATTTTGAGGTAATATGGTATGTTTTTATCTAACAAATACATTGGCTTAGATTTCGTGGGGAGATCGTGAAATTTGCGTTAGTTATTCTTTTTGAATAAATGATCCTTTTTTCATTTCTCTTTGAGATTTATGAACTTTTATGACCACGATCTTAAGATCCTTTTTAAGCAAAGTAAAAGTCTTATGAGGAAACGTTAAACCTAGTCTAATATTGCATAAGATATTGCAGACATCAGACCACAATCTAATATTTTGTCTATTGAGTAGATTAAAAATTACATGAGCAACAATAGGTCCAAATCAAGGTTTTACATACCAGATCTTTACACAAATAGTCGATCATATTCATTGTTTACTTTTTTTAGCCATATATATAGATTATATATCAATTATACGTAATTATACACATATAGTACATAAATTATGCATATATTATACCTTCACCGGTTATTTTTAGTTTAAGCGATTGGGTGAGCGACTATTTGGATTAATTCTTCTTTACAGAAAGGGTAATTTTTCAAGGCCTATATTTGCTCAACATCTTAATATAGGAACCAAACCTAACCAATGGCCTAAAAGGGGACGTTAGAGTAAATTAGCCCGGGAGATCGGTTTTATGGCCCTTAATACAAATGCTCTTTTAGTTATATGGCCATTTTGATAGGAGATTGGTAAATATTTAACGCAGTAAATAGGTAAATAAATCACTAAAATTTTTGTTTGTCATTTTCTTCTTAAAATTGTACCATGTCATAAGAGATCATTTTCTCAAATGTATACGTTGGTACTTTAATTCATTAATTAGTGGTATAAATAGTATTTTGAGCATTAGAGCAAAATTAGCTACCCAGGTTGAAATTAAAGATCTAACAAAAAGCATCAAGGTGATTTCATTCAGACGCGCCGTTATATATCGTCGTGGCATTTGCATCTATATCTAGTTTTGGGGTCATTATTGAATTTATACCCACTCTGCACAAAAAAATTAGAAGTCTACCCACCTTTTGGATAACTTCAGACATACGGGCCTGAAGTAGCAAAAATTTAGGTCTGAAGTATGAACATCGGAATTTTTTGTCTGAAGTGTGGCCTTATCAAAGCAAAACTTTAGATATTTTCGCATGAAGTTTGGCCTGACTTGCAAAAGCAATCAGGCAAATTTCAGTTCATAGTGCAAACTTCAAACTAATTAGCAACGCTCTCGCGTCAATTCTCAAAAAAGCCGAACCATTGGAAGCTTATTAAATACATGCACCAGTAATAAATGAGCGACCCAGATGATTTGGGAAAAAATATTATAAATACACAAGTCGTAACTGCTTAACAACAGAACATCCATCAGTGCCTCAGTGTACAGACTCTATTGTAAAGCTTCAATTGTGTATGTCTAAAGGTTGAACTTCAGAATTTTTTGCTTCAATTGTGGTCTTATCAAAGCAAAACTTCAAATATTTTCGCCTGAAGTTTGGCCTTACTTGCAAAGGCAATCGAGAAAACTTCAGTTCATAGTGCAAACTTCAGACAAATTAGTCTGAAGTTCTTCCATTTGTAGTGCAAACTTTAGACAAAATCAGCTTGTAATATTTGAACTTCAGATAATTTTATTTGAAGTCTGGCCTGATAGTTGCAATTTTCAGACAAAGTTTAACCTAATAATGTATGAAGTTTGGCCATGCAGTCCCAAACTTTATACTCTTATCTTTGAAGACGTTCAATAATTGAGTCCCGGATGCTTCTTCGAGTTTCACGCTCTCGGACATTGTTCAATCACGTTTCTAACAGGGAATGCAGGTCTAAGGATTTCAGTCAACTAATTTTAAATTAACAAACCTGAAATTACAGTAGCAAAATCTTCAATATTTGAACTCGAAACTCAAACAGTTTTAATGGAGTTTCCTGCTTTGTACTTTTAGTTCAAATCAATGTTGGTCTACGTTCACTCAACTCCATATGTAAATACCTAGATGATTTCAAGATTAGACAATACCTCAATTACTGATTTGATATTTTAAGTTCCTCTAATGTTGACTTTAACTCAAAACTCATATCCTAGTGCTAAATCATTGTGTACTTCATATCCAATCAATAATATTTTCACAAAGTCTCATGTGTTTGAGAGAGAAAATAAGAAGAAGAGGAAAAGAAGAGGAAGAAAGGAGCGCATAGGTCGCAGGAGGAAGAAGAGGAGGCGATGACTGGTCTGAAGTTGTCAAAATTAGGGTATAAATTTGTCACGACCCAAATTCTAACCTGTCGTGATGGCGCCTATCTCGAAACTAGGCAAGCCGAAAATCTCAGTAAACCATAATTTCTTTTAAGTTTGAAAATATAATATTTAAATAAAATTCACAAATCCTACAAATACCGATACAACCACTCCCAAAACCTGGTGTCACCGAGCACATGAGCATCTATATATTACAAGTCTGGAGAATACAGTCTAAAATAAACTGAGACTAAATGCAATACATAAAAAGATAGGGAAGGAGAGACAGGGTCTGCGACACATGGCAGCTACCTCTGAATGTCCGGAAAATCGACTTTGTGAAAGGATCAACACCCACTATATCCGGGATCACCTGGATCTGCACACGAAGGGCAGAGTGTAGTATGAGTACAACCAACTCAGTAAGTAACAATAATAAATAAAGAACTGAAGATAGTGACGAGCTACACAGCTACAGTTCTTATTCAGTAATTCCAGCAAAGAATAGACATGCTTTCAAATCTAGCAGTTTAAGTCAAATTAATTTATACAGTTCGTGTTCATGTAATGCGGATATAAAATCTTTCAGAGATTTCACAACAATGACAGATAGCAACAAAGTGCAACAACAAATGGAAAGCAAGTATATCCTCTCAGGACAACAATCACTCACTAGGATCCCAGCTCTCATCACTCACACTCAATGGGTACCCGCGCTCACTAGGGGTGTACAGATTCCGGAGGGGTTCCTACAGCCCAAGCGCTATAATCTGCACGGACAACTCACGTGCCATAATATAAATATCTGGATCCACACGGCCAACTCACGTGCTGCACGGTCAACTCACGTAATATAGTATAATATAAGGATCCACACGGCTAACTCACGTGCTGCACGGCCAACTCACGTGCTATAGTATAATATAAGGATCTGCACGGCCAACTCAAATGCTATAGTATAATATAAGGATATGCATGACCAACTCACGTGCTATAGTATCAATATCTCACAATCAGGCCCTCGGCCTCACTCAGTCATAAATCTCTCCAGTCTCTCGGGCTCTCAATAATAATGAAATCAGCCCAAACAACAATGATATGATGTATCAATAATAATAACAGAGACTAAGATAAAATGTGCAAGTAAAAATTAAGACTGAGTACATATAGCGTTTAGCAGGCAATTCAACAAGTACGCGACCTCTGTGGGTCCCAGTAGTACTATCACATAGCCTAAGTATGATTTCTAACATGATTTACAGTCAAATTTTATCAACACATAGAGAGCATATAGCTAACAATAAATTGTTTAACTTTACATTTTTTCGGGACGGACCAAGTCACAATCCCCTCGGTGCACGCCCACATGCCCATCACGTAGTATATGCGTCACCTCCAAAATAATCACATGATACCAAAATCTGGGATTTCATACCCTCAGAATCAGATTTATAACTGTTACTTACCTCGAACAAGCCAAATCCAATACCGAGCAAGCTAAACAATGCTCCAGAAATCCCATTCTGCGCGTATCAACTTCCGAACGGCTCGAATCTAGTCACAATTAATTTGATTCAGCCCACAAAATTTATAGGAATTAATTCCATATCAAAATATTAATATTTTCTAAACAAACCGAAATTACGCCCCAAAAATTACCCGTGTGGCCCACGTATCGGAACCCGACAAAAGTTATAAAATATTAATGCTCATCCAACCACGAGTCCAACCATACAAATTTTACTAAATTCCGACATCAACTCGACCCTCAAATTTTCAATTGAAGTCTTTGAAGAGTTTTACCATTTTGCAACCCAATCTTTACCCATTTGAACTCAACACTCTTTCCATAAACCTTATTGATACGTATAAATAATACTCTTATACCCAAGAATCATACTCTTAATTACTCATCATTACCCAAACTCGAAATTGAAGATTAGGGGTTAGAACCTTACCTCTTTGATGAAGAACTTGAGGGATTTCTTGTAGGATTTCAAGGCTTGGACAAGAATTTGATGAACAAGATACTTCATCTACTTCCTCTCTCTAGAACACTCTCATTTCTCTCTAAAATCATCAGATAATTATCCCAAAATAAGCCCCAAAGCCTATTTATCAAAATGGGGTCGGGTTATAAAAATAAAAAAATTACCCCTCCGAAAACAGGTATGCGATCGCATAATGCACTGCCAAATAGGTATGCGGGTCGCATAATGGATCACAAAATTGATGCCCAGAAGTGGTGCGTGCTGGGCATATCGGCGACCATTTTGCGGGTCGCAAACCTGTTTTGCGGCTCGCATAATTGATTTGCGATCGCACAATTTGCCGCATAATCGCATTCTTCCAGCTTTTGATAATTTGGTCATAACTTCTTATAGGAATGTCCAAATGATAAACGGTTTGAAGCGTTAGAAACTAGACTCAAAGATCTTTCATGTTATAGGTAATACACCATATAACACTTTGTATTATAAGAGTTATGCTTATTTGAAGTTAGGTCTTGTGCGAACTCACTTGAAACTTTAGTCTTATGAAATTTCCAACTTCTACATTCGATGCCGAAACCTATCGAATCAAGTCCGATTGACCTCAAATTTTGCACACAAGTCATAAATGACATAATGAAGCTATTGCAATTTCCAGAATCGGATTCCGACCTCGATATCAAAATGTTAACCCCCCGGTCAAACTTCTCAAAAATTCAACTTTCGGCATTTCAAGCCTACCTCCAAAAACTTTTCCGGACACGCTCCTAAGTCCAAAATTACCATATGGAGCTATTGGAATTCTCAGAATTAAATTTCGAGGTTGTTTACACATAAGTAAATATTCGGTCAACTTTTTCAACTTAAGTTTTAAACCTTGAAACTAACCAATTCATTCCAAAACCTCACCGAACCCGAACCAATTACCCCGGCAAGTCACACAATAATTGTAAAGCCAAAATTGAGTAGTAAAGGGGAAAACGGGGCTGTGATAGTCAAAATTACCGGTCGGATCGTTATAAAATTTAGAGCCTGTTCGGAAAGCCACCTAGGAATTTGATTTGGGTATAATTGGATGTAATTACACAGTTTGACATGTTTGTCTGGCAAAGTAATTACTTGGTCAGCATGGAATTAGGTGTAATTGGAGATGTGTAATTACGCTCTCCAATTCTCAAGGGGGAGGTGAGAATTGGTGGTAATTACACTGTGCAATTACAATGTTACTTTTTAATTTATTTTATTTTTACTTTTATTTTTATTTATTTTCTTTATAACTTTCTATTTCCATCATTTTAATTTCTTTTTTTTTATTTTTTACCTTTTAGTTTCCTTTTTTAATTTTAAAATATATTTTTCTTTGTACATTATTTATCTTTTATTTCTCTACCTTTATTTCTTGTGATTCCATATAGTTGCTCGTATATTTTATTTTTTATTTGTTTTATTTTCTTATTTAGCTTAAATGTGTTATTATTCTAGTTTTTGAAACTACACCATTTGCATCTATACCCAGTTTTGGGGTCACTATTGAACTATACCCGCTTTGCATAAAAGAATTACAAGTCTACCCACTGTTCAAATAACTTCAGACATACGGGCCTGGAGTAGTAAAAAATTATGTGTGAAGTTTGAACCTCATAATATTTTGCCTGAAGTGTGACCTTATCAAAGAAAAACTTCAGATATTTTCGTCTGAAGTTTGGCATGACTTGCAAAGGCACTCGAAAAAACTTCAGTTCATAGTGCGAACTTCAGATAAATTAATCTGAAGTTCTGCAGTTGGTAGTGCAAACTTCAAACAAATTAGTCTGAAGTTCTTCAGTTTGTAGTGCAAAGTTCAGATAAATTAGAAGTTTTTCAGTTTGTAGTGCAAACTTCAAACAAATTAGTCTGAAGTTCTTTAGTTTGTAGTGCAAATTTCAGATAAAATTAGCTTGTTATATTTGAACTTCAGATAATATTTTCTGAAATTTGTCCTGATAGTTGCAAATTTCAGAAAAATTGTAAATGTAATGATAATAAAGACAGTTAATTCCAATATCTTATTGACCTGACATCTTTTCTTGAAATAATAAAATTATTATAAAAGATCAAAAAACCAAACTCGCAAACAAACAAATAAAGAAGATACAATGATCACTTGGAATTAGCCGAAGAACAAAGACCTAGAAAACAAATCTTGCTTATAAATATAAACCGCCAGTGTAAGGGACTCTAGTCCAAGGGAGCCAATAATTCTCCACTATGAAATTGGAGACAGTGAAATAAGATGCATCCAAGAAGTTAATCTCACCATGATAACCAGGCCATGTAACCCTGTTACTGGTATCTAATCCTGAACCCGTGTTCTTATATTCAGCATAATACTATGTACTTAACGCAAAACTCATACCCTAGTGCTAAATTATTGTATATTTCATATTCAATCAATAATATTTACACAGAGTCTCATGTGTTTTAGAGATAAAAGAAGAAGAAGAAGAAGAAGAAGAAGAAGAGAAAGGAGGAAGAAAGGAGCGCACATGTCGCAGGAAGAAGAAGAGGAGGTGACGACTGGTCTGAAGTTGTAAAAATTAGAATATAGGTTAAATAATTTTAAAAATATGGGTATATGTTAAATGGGGGCAACTAAATATGGCGTCTCGTGGAATCTTTACCTCCTAATATTACAAATAATGAGTCATTAACAAACTTGGCATATAATGAGTGATGTCATTAAAATAGAATTTCGTTGTTGAATGAGATTATAAACTTATTATGTTTCCTAATCTCTTAAGTTTGTCACGATCCAAAATCCCACCACAAGCGTCGTGATGGCACCTAGTCTCTAAGACTAGGTAAGCCGATTTCTATTACATTTTGCAGCCATTTTTTTACAAAAACTAACAGCGAAAATAATTACAATATACAACCTCCCAAGACTGGTAGTACTGAGTCACGAACTCTAACTGAATACATGGAATGATCACGAGGACCGAATATACAATACTGTTGATTAAAAATGAACAGTACAATGAAATGAAAAGACTCCAAGGGACTGCGATGACCAAGCAGCTCTACCTTAAATCCTTACGGTCCCGCTTTAACTCTGCTCAAGTCCGATATCTTCAATACCTGGCTCTGTATAAAAATGTGCAGAAGTGTAGTATGAGTACACCACGGTCGATACCCAGTAAGTATCAAGACTAACCTCAATAGAGTAGAGACGAGGTACAGTCAAGACACTCACTAGTCTAATAGCCTGTGCAGTATAATGTACAAGATAGTAGGAAACAGATAACAATAAGGATATCATAAAACAACCAGTGATATGCACAACAAGACAACACAACGCCATTTAATATCGCTCAACAAATAATAATACAAGTACACCCAATTAAATCAAATTCTTCAAATAAATGTCCTTCGCATATAATTCTACCAAATACTCTCTTTCAAATATAATTTTCCTCAAATAAATATCTTTCAAATATAATTCTTTCATAAAAAAATCCTTCCAAATAAATATTTTGAATATAATTCTTCAATTAAAAAGTTACCATGTGACACCTCATTTCATAATTATAAAAATACAGGTCTCAGCCCATTTTCATATTTTTCATAAACACGGGTCTCAGCCCATTTTTTATATCTTCACGGCACTTCATGCCCATAATTAAATCATCATATTTTTCCGGCACATCGTGCCCTCATTTCATATCTCAATTGCACGGACAACTCGCGTGCCAAATATCATTATCATTTAATCACAGCACCTCGTGCCCATATTTTATATCACAACCACAATTCACATGCCAATATCCTCAATGTATATAAGACCCACGTGATCAATTTATTTTCACTAAAGTGAGTTTAAAAGTTTTTAAATCAAGTAAGAAATCAACAAACAATTGAATTTATTTTTAGAAATTATTTGGGTGAAGAAAAATAACTTTGCACTTATATCAAAGCATCAGATAAACTACTGATTTGGTTGTAAAACTATTTAATTTAAAACATAATAATAATTTATTTTATTTAAATCAACTCAATCATCGAAAATCAGTAAGAAAAACCAGAAATATACTTCTTCAGAGTCTCGTGCTAAAAGCCAAAGTCAACACAATACAACTAGGAGCACAAAACACATAATAATAAAGTCAACTAGTACATCACGGAAGAAGACAAGAATTTACATATTAAATGAAACAAAATCACCCAAGGCAAGAACATGAATAAAGAAATATCAACAGAGCACTCCCGAGGTACCACCTCGTAGTCCCAAATCATAAATAAATTCACAATATCTCATTTACTTATATCACTGCGGGAGCCTTCACATTTAATTTTAAAGAAATCATTTTTCC
>AWOL01S0017460.1:135472-180745 GCA_000715115.1 Nicotiana otophora
ATCCTCTAGTGTACATAGGTACTGATCCTGAGGAGGTCCGACAGGACTTTACTGATGAGATGCACAATACCCTCCGAGTTATGCATGCTACTAAGACAGAGGGAGCAGAGTTGGACTCCTACCTATTGAAAGGGGTGGCCTCTTCTTGGTTTGAGTTATGGGAGGACTCCCCTGAGCAGGGGAGCTCTTCGGCGAGGTGCAGTAAGTTTGTCGATGCCTTCATTGACCATTTCTTACCTGCCGAGTCTAAGGCGGCCCGTGTCGCTAAGTTTGAGAGCCTGAAGCAGGGTAGCATAAGTGTGTGAGAGTACCCTATGTGGTTCACGCACTTGTACAAGTACACCATTTGCATGTTTCCCACAATGGAGGNGAACAACACATTATTTTTCCACTATAAGGAGCCATGACTCGATCATAATGTGCACAACATCTTAACAAAATATTCGGGAGTGAACAACTCAACCGAATAATATTTCACAATTTGGCACTTTGCCTCAATATGATTCACGGCCTTTATAAGTCAATACTAAATTTTTCACAACGTGAACTGAAAAGTAATTCATCTTATTAACTAAATTTTTTATTTTAATTATTTGTACGTAAAATCAATAATGAAAGTGTTTTCCATAAAAAAAATGACAACTCAAACAAACATAGAGTTCATATAAAAGTCAAGTGACAATCTCACCAATTTATCCTATAAAAACAACCTCGACAAACAAAGAATGAGGCATGACAAATAAGGGATTTAATAAATTACAATAATTTTCCAACTTAATACTTAAAAGCGTCTACGAATTTCAACCGATATAATTTGCACATATAAAGCAAGTACGTACTCGTCACCTCGCGTACATGGTTTTCAATTACACAATTTCCACATAAGACTCAATGCCTAAGGGATAATTTCCCCACTCGAGATTAAGCAAGACACTTACCTTTTTGCCGATGTTCCAAAATCGCCTTCTTACTCGAATTGACATCCGAAGCACTCAAATCTATCCAAATTAATTGCATAACTTCATTAAAAGTTTTTGAAAATAATTTCGAATAATAATATGTCGACTTAAAACTTAAATCCAAAAAATCAACAAAAGTCAATGCGGGATCCGCCCCTCAGAACCCGACATAACTTTCATGAAATTCGAACACCCATTCCGATATGAGTTCAACCATACCAATTTTATCGAATTCCAATAATTACTCGACCTCCAAATCTTAAATTTTTGTTTTTGGAAGATTTTACAAAAAACTTGATTTTTCCTCCATTAAATCCGAATTAAATGATGGATTCAAAGACATAATCATGAAAATTAATCAAAACTGGATAAGAATCACTTACCCCAAATACCCATGTAAGAATCTCTCCAAAAATCGCCTTCTACCGAGCTCCCAATTAGATTTTGAGTTATGAACTCAAACCCCCGTTTTAGGACTTTTATTTCTGCCCATGAGTGCCTTCATCGCGTTCGTGACCATAGCTTCGCGTTCGCGAAGCACAAAACATGTGCTGCCCAGATTCCTTCTTCACGTTCACGATATCCTCATCGCGTCCGTGATGCCTTCCGACCCACTTTCCTCTTCGCGTTCGCGTCTGCCCACTCGCGTTCGCGATGGGAAAATCCCAGCCGTCCAAAATCCTTCTTCGTGAACGCGTGAGACCTTTCGCGTTCGCGAAGAACAATACTAGATATCAGTTCCAGCAGTTGTAAAACAAGGAGAAATGATCTGAAACCATCCCGGAACTCACCCGAGCCCCCCGAGACCTTAACCAAACATACCATCAAGTCCCAAAACATCATACAAACTTAGTCGAACCTTCAAATCACCTCAAACAACTCAAAACTCACGAGTCATACCCCAATTCAAAATCTATGAACTTTGAACTTTCAAATTCTATAACTTATGCCGAAACACATCAAATCCATCCGGAATGACTTCAAATTTTGCACACAAGTCATAATTGACATTATGGACCTACTACAACTTCCGGAATCGGGTTCCGATCCCGATATCAAAAAGTCCACTTCCGGTCCAATTCTCCAAAAATTCGACCTTCGCCATTTCAAGCCTAAATTGGCTACAGATCTCAGATTCACAGTCCGGATACGCTTCTAAGTCCAAAATCACCCAACGGAGCTAACGAAACCGACGGAACTCTATTCCGGAGTCATCTTCACACATTCTCGACTATGGTCAAAATCTTAAGACTTAAGCTTCCGTTTTAGGGACCGAGTATCCCAAATCACCCTGAATCATCCGGTAATTGAATTCAACCATGCACACAAGTCAATACACATAATACGAAGCTGCTCAAGACCTTAAGTCGTGGAACATGGCGTTAATTCTTAAAACGACAAGTCGGGTCGTTACAAAGTTGTATTGGAGCTTATTTTTATTATATTGGAGCTTGACATATGTTAATTTTTTTTTTTTGGATTTTGAAATTGTGTTACATTTATAGTTCCAATTTACTTGTTTTTGTAATATTGGCTTGTTATTTGACATTGCATGTTATTCATTTTTTAGTTAGAATTGATAGATTAGTTTTGTCAAACATTTGAATAATGTTATGATATTATATTTATAAATATTAATTTATTTTATCAAACATGCATTCCATGATGTTCATACAAAATGTATGTTTTTAGTTTTTATAATTAATTAAACTAAATATTATTAATTTGGAAAATATCTATCAATTATTTTTACAATATTAGTTATAAATATATGATTACTAATTAATGTATATTCAATAAAAAAAATATGCATCTTAACTATTAAATCTGATAGTATCATTTATACTTATAATAAATCAATTATAGGCATATATTTAATATATTAACTTTTAAGTTTAATAATTACTTCATTTAAAATTTAATCTAACTGTGTAATTACACTTGTGCAACCAAACAGTACGCTTGTAATTACACTATAATTACGTTATGACAAACAAACAGGTCATCGTAATTACTATATTATATAATTACTAGGCTGTGTAATTACTACTCTAGTAATTACACAAATTCCAATTATCGGGCGGCCTTCCAAATAGACCCTAAATAATTTTAAAAATATAGATATAGGTTAAATGAGGGAGACCAAATAATTTTACTATACCAACATGGCAGTTAGATTTGCTGCCATTTGTGTTAATTTCATGCATTTATAGTAATCAAAAAAGAAAAAAGACCGCACAATAAGTAGTAATTGCATTTATTGATATCTACACACTCATATACAACTTACAACCTATACACTCATTTACTGATATTGTAACGACCATGCCGGTCGTTTTGAGAGTTGTAGCCCCGTTCCCCCATTTTCTGCTTCTTTTGTGCTTTATAACTGTTATATGACTTATCGGATTAGCTAGCTCGGGTCCGGAGAGAATTCAGGGTAAATTGAGATACTTAGTCACTTAATTAAAAGCTTAAGTTGAAAAAGTCGATCGGATGTCGGCTTATGTGTAAACAATCTCGGATTTGAATTTTGATAGTTTTGTTAGCTCTGTTGGGTGATTCTGGACTTAGGAGCGTGTCCGGATTGTGATTTGGAGGTCGGGAGTAGAATTAGGCTTGAAATGGCGAAAGTTGGAATTTTGGAAAATTTGACCGATAGTGGACTTTTTGATATATGGGTCGGATTCTGATTCCGAACATTGCAGTAGGTTCGTGGGGTCATTTGTGACTTTTGTGCAAAATTTGAGGTCAATCGGACATGATTTGATAGGTTTAGGCGTTAATTTTATAATTTAGAAATTTTAAAGTTCATTAGGCTTGAATCCGTGTGTAATTCGTGTTTTTGATGTTGTTTGAGGTTATTTGAGGATTCTACTAAGTTTGTATGATGTTTTGGGGCTTGATGGTATATTTGGTTGAGGTCCCGGGGTCTCGGGTTGATTTTGGGTGATTAACGGGTCAAGATTTGAAGTTATAAGGCTGCTGAAGTTTGGACTCAGCTGGTGTAATCGCACCTGCGGAAGTCTCATCACAGGTTCGTGCCCGTAGAAGCGGCCAGGGGAGTGAAGCAGCAGAAGGTCGCAGGTGCGATGGTGTTCCCGTATCTACGCGACCGCAGATGCGGTAGAAGGACAACAGAAGCGGATTTGGCCTTGAAGCTTGACTCCACAGAAGCGGAGGTTTGTCTCGCAGAAGCGAGTGCGCTGGTGCAGAAAAATGTGGCGCAAGTGCGGAGTTTGGCGCAGAAGCCGCAGGTGCGGAAGGCCTGAGCAAAGTCTTTTAATGCGAGACTTCGAGATTTTTCACCATTTCTAACATTTTGAGCTCGGAGTTTGGAGGTTTTGGAGAGGATTTTCAAGGGGGATTCTTGAGGTATATTCTTTGTGTTCATTGTTCTTCAATAATTATGTTTTCCCACTGATTTCCTACCTAGATGGTGTGTTTTTAGGGTCTAAATTGGGGGTTTGAGTCTATGGATTTGGAGAGTTGGTTTTGAGGATTTGAATGACCAATTGGTGTCGGATTTTGATGAATTTGGTATGGTTAGACTCGTGAGTGAATGAGCTTTCGGATTTTATGACTTTTTCGGATTTAGAGACATGGGCCCAGGGGCCGGGTTCGGGCCGATTTCGGAATTTTGGCTATAATATAGTACGTGTTTTGTGGAATTGGTCCTTTTAGCCTATATTGATTGTATTGTACTACTTGTGGACAGATTCGGAATGTTTGGAGACCGATTTGAGAGGCAAAGGCATTTAGGAGTAGAGTTTTGGTCGTTTCTTGCTGTCATTTCACTGATTTCTTTGATACTTTGTATTCAGTCATGTTCATGCATTTCATATCATATCTCAGTCTCAGTTGTTATTTATCGATACATCATATCATTGTTTCGGGCTAGTTTTCATGATATTGTTAGCCCGTGAGTGAGACTAGAGAGATTGATGACTGAGTGAGGCCGAGAGCCTGATTATCAGTGACAGTTATGGGATCGGGCAGCATGCCGCAACGGTTATACTCATTTGTGATAGCGCTTGGGCTGTAGGAGCCCCTTCGGAGTTTGTACACACCCCCAATGAGCACGGTTGATATTATTGAGGGATGGATCTTCCCTGGACGTAGATCTTGTCCGAAGTACTTGATACCTGGAGATGGATCTTCTCCATAGGGCTGGATTGGCCTTCCTCGGTACTGGGTGACTGATGGTCAGTGATGTATATATTCCGGGATGGATCTTCCATGGGCCATATGAGCCATATACAGTACCGCGTGGTTGAGCATTTGAGAGCGTGAGCACATGAGGGTGTCAGCATGGTGCATCACATATAGTATGTGCATTGGCATGTAGAAGTAGAAGAGATATTATTCTCATTGTTTGGACTTGATCTACTTTATTATTCTGAACTATCTATTTAACCTGAAAGCATGCCTACTTTGCTGCACAGTTACTTTTATTTTATTTATGCCGGTTGAATTCGTCACTACATTCAGCCCATAGTTTGGGTTTGTTACTTATTATGTTTGTTGTACTCAAGCTACACCCTGCACCTCGTGTGCAGATCCAGGTACCTCTGGTTACGGCGACTGCTGATTGAGGAGACAGGATCTCGGAGACTATCGAGGTAGCTGCATGACGTTTGTAGGCCTTGACTCTCCTTCATTATCCTTATATATACTTCAGTTTTTACTCCTTTGATATTCTAGTAGATTTTCTTCTCACATAGATGTTCATGTACTCGGTCATACCTCGGTTTTGGGATAGATTGTATTGTTTTGCGGGTTATTTCGGTTCCAAATAAAAGTGGATTTTCTTAAATATTAATTATTTCCGCCTATATTTTTAAACGCTGTCAATATGTTGAGTTAGTTGAGTAGTGGCTTGCCTAGTCCCACGATAGGCGCCATCATGACGATTGGTTTTTGGGTCGTGATAAGTTGGTATCAGAGCCTAGGTTACATAGGTCTCACGAGTCATGAGCAGGTTTAGTAGAGTCTTGCAGATCGGTACAGAGACGTCTGTACTTATCTTCGAGAGGCTGCCATACCCTTAGGAAATTACACATTCTTGTATTATTGTCGTGCAGATTTATTGATATCGGTAACTAAACTTCTGCTATTATATCCTCTCATAGATGGTGAGAACTCCTAATACTGAGCAGGATGGACAGCCACAAGTACCACCAACTTGGGCCGCGAGAGGCCGAGGTCGCGGTAGATACCGCGGAAGGGGCAAAGAGGCAGCTCGCACAGCAGCTAGGGCAGCACCTACTGATACACCGGTTGCCCCAGTTCAGGAGCAGGTTCCAGTTGTGGACGAGCCTGTGGGACCAGCTCAAGCACCAGCTGTGCCCATTGTGATTCCAGGCCTTTAGGAGACATTGGCCCAGATATTGACAGTTTGCACTGGCCTTACTCAGGTGGTTTAGGCTCAGGCCGCACCTGCCACTTCTCAGGCGGGGGGAGGTACTCATACCCCTGTTGCCCGTACTCCAGATTAGGTCGTGCAGGGACTCCATATACAGGGGGCATTTCCAGCCCAGCCGGTTGCAGCTGCTCAGGCCCCGATAGTCCCTGTTATGGCAGACGATGAGCAGAGGAGACTTAAGAGGTTTGGGAGGCTTTGACCTCCATCATTTAGTGCTGCTGAGTCAGAGGATGCTCAGGGTTTTCTAGGTAGGTGCGATAAAATGCCTCAGACAGCGGGTATTCTGGAGACCAGTGGGGTCGCATTCACTACTTTTCAGTTTTCTGGGGCTGCCTTCAGATGGTGGGAGGCTTATGAGAGGCACATGCCAGTCGGTGCAGCACCACTTACATGTCCGGAGTTCTCCGTTCTCTTCTTGGAGAAGTTCATACCGCAGTCTCGCAAAGAGTAGCTGCGTAGACAGTTTGAACAGCTTCGTCGGGATGGCATGTTTGTGATGCAGTACGAGATGAGATTTTCTGAGTTGGCTCGTCATGAAATTTGGCTATTTCCCACTGATAGGGAGAGGATTCGGAGGTTCGTCGATGGCCTCACATATCAGTTGCAGTTGCTTATGAATGGGGAGAGGGTATATGATGCTACTTTTGATGAGGTTGTCGACATTGCTCAGAAGATAGAGATGGTCCACAGTCAGGAGCGGGGTGAGAGAGAGGCCAAGAGGCTTCGTGGATCATGTGAGTTCAGCGGTGTTCCTTCAGGGGGTCAGTTTTACCGCGTCAGGGGTCGACCTTACAGGCACGCTCATACAGGTCGTCCAGTTCACCATGGTGCATCATCCATCCATGGTTCATATAGTTATCATCAGGGTCAGTCATCTCTCAGTTCCCTACTAGCTCAGAGTTCATCCCATGCATCTTTAGTTCAGGGCTCATCGACACCGGGTTCTTCTAGCAGGTATTCTAGTGCTCGGGGCTCTCTCCAGTCCCCACCGCCATTCGCAGGGAGGGGTTGTTTCGAGTGTGGAGATATGGATCACATCAAGAGGTATTGTTCCCGCCTTATGGGAGGTCCAGCTTAGCAGAGGGGTCAGCCTACGACTTCAGCTTCCATTGCTTCATCGCCCTCTCAACCTGCTCGGGGTAGAGCTCAGCCAATTAGGGGTTGCCCTAGAGGGGGAGGCCGATCAGGTGGCGGTCAAGCCCAATTCTATGCTATTCCTGCCAGACCAGATGTATTACTTCAGACATAGTGATCAAAGGTATTGCCTCAGTATGTCACCAGGATGCTTCTGTTTTATTTGACCCTAGTTCCACCTATTCATATATATCATCGTATTTTGCTCGTTATCTGGATATGACCCATGAGTCTTTAGCTTCGGCTATTCATGTATCTACGCCGATGGGCGATAATATTATTGTGGACTTTGTGTATTGGTCGTGTGTAGTGGATATTGGGGGATTGGAGACCAGAGTTGATCTCTTGCTGCTTAGTATGATTGATTTCGATGTGATATTGGGTATGGATTAGTTGTCTCAATGTCGTGCGTTTTTGGACTGTCATGCTAAGAATGTGACGTTGGCGATGCCGAGGTTGCTGAGGATTGAGTGGAGAGGTTCTCTACACTATGTTCCCAGTAGAGTGATTTCATATTTGAAGGCCCAGTGGATGGTTGAGAAGTGTTGTTTCTTTATTTGTCCTTTGTGAGGAATGTTAGTGCTGATGCTCCTACTATTGATTCTGTTCCGGTGGTGCAGGAGTTTTCGGAGGTGTTTCTTGCAGACCTGTCGGGCATGCCGCTCGATAGGGATATTGACTTCGGTATTGACTTGGTGCCGGGAACTCAACCCATTTCTATTCCACCATATTGCATGGCACCAACTGAGTTGAAGGAATTGAAGGAGCAGCTTCAGGAACTCCTTGATAATAGGTTTATTAGGCCTAGTGTGTCACCTTGGGGTGCACCGGTATTATTTGTGAAGAAGAAGGATGGTACTATGAGAATGTGCATTGATTACAGGCAGCTGAACAAAGTTACAATCAAGATTAAGTATCCTTTGCTGCGTATTGATGATCTGTTCGACCAACTTCAGGGTGCGAGGGTGTTCTCCAAGATTGATTTGAGGTTTGGGTATCACCAGTTGAAGATTCAGGACTCAGATATTCTAAAGACAACCCTTAGGTCCTGTTACGATCATTATGAGTTCCTTGTGGTGTCTTTTGGGCTGACCAGCAACACAACATCGTTCATGCATCTGATGAACAGTGTGTTTCAGCCTTATCTCGACTCATTTGTCATAGTGTTCATTGATGACATCTTGGTGTACTCTCGTAGCCAGGAGGAGCATGCCCAGCATCTGCGGATTATGTTGCAGCAGTTGAGGGAGAAGAAGCTTTATGCCAAGTTCACCAAGTGTGAGTTTTGGCTCAGTTCAGTGGCATTCTTGGGGCACGTGGTGTCCAGTGAGGGTATTCAGGTGGATTCGAAGAAGATAGAGGCGGTTCAGAGTTGGACCAGGCCGTCCGCAGCTACAAAGATTCAGAGCTTTCTTGGCTTGGCAGGTTATTATCGGTACTTCGTGGAGGGCTTCTTTTCTATTGCATCGCCCTTGACCAAATTGACCCAAAAGGGTGCTCCTTTCAGATGGTCGGATGAATGTGAGGAGAGCTTTCAGAAGCTCAAGACTACCTTGACCACAGCTCCAGTTCTAGCTTTGCCGTCAGCTTCAGGCTCTTATATAGTGTATTGTGATGCTTCTCGGATTGGCATTGGGTGTGTGTTGATGCAGGAGGGTAGAGTGATTGCTTATGATTCGCGCCAGTTGAAGAGAAAAACTACCCTGTTCATGATTTGGAGTTAGCTTCCATCGTTCATGCATTAAAGTTTTGAAGGCATTATCTATACGGTATGTCTTGTGAGGTGTTTACAGATCATCGGAGTCTCCAGCACTTGTTCAAACAAAAGGATATAAATTTGAGATAGCGGAGATGGTTGGAGCTGCTAAAAGACTATGATATCACCATTATGTATCATCCCGGGAAGGCCAATGTAGTGGCCGATGCCTTGAGTAGAAAGGCGGTGAGTATGGGTAGTCTTGTATTCATTCCCGTCGGGGAGAGATCTCTTGCATTTTATGTTAAGGCTTTGGCCAACCAGTTTATGAGATTGGATATTTTGGAGCCCAGTCAGGTTCTAGCTTGTGTGGTTTCTCGGTCTTCCTTATATGATCGCATCAGAGAGCGCCAGTATGATGATCCCCATTTGCTTGTCCTTAAGGATACAGTTTAGCACGGTGATGCCAGAGATATGACTATTGGAGATGATAGGGTATTGAGGATGTAGGGTCGGATTTGTGTGCCCAATGTGGACGGGCTACGTGAGTTGATTCCTGAAGAGGCCCACAGTTCGCGGTATTCCATTCATCCGGGTGCCGTGAAGATGTATCAGGACTTGAGGCAGCACTATTAGTGGAGGAAAATGAAGAAGGATGTAGTGGGGTTTGTAGCTCAGTGCCTTAACTGTCAGCAGGTGAAGTATGAGCATCAGAGATCGGGTGGTTTGCTTCAGAGGTTAGATATTCTAGAGTGGAAGTGGGAGCAGATCACCATGGATTTTGTAGTTGGACTCCCACGGACTTTGAGGAAGTTCAATGCTATTTAGGTGATTGTGGATCGGTTGACCAAGTCCGAGCACTTCATTCCAGTTGGTACTATATATTCTTCGGAGCGGTTGACTGAGATTTACATCCGAGAGATTGTTCACCTTTATGGTGTACCAGTTTCTATTATTTCAGATAGAGACACGCAGTTTACATCGCAGTTTTGGAGAGCCGTGCAACGAGAGTTGGGCACCCAGGTTGAGTTGAGCACAACATTTCACCCTCATACAGAAGGACAGTCCGAGCGCACTATTCAGTTATTAGAGGACATGCTACGTGCTTGTGTCATTGATTTTGGGGGTTCTTGGGATCAGTTTTTGCCACTCACGGAGTTTGTTTACAACAACAGTTATCAGTCGAGCATCCAGATGGCCCCGTATGAGGCTTTGTATGGGAGGCGGTGTAGATCTCCGGTGGGTTAGTTTGAGCCCGGTGAGGCTAGGCTTTTGGGCACAGACTTGGTTCAGGATGGATTGGACAAGGCTAAATTGATCCAAGAGCAGCTTCGCACGGTGCAGTCCAGACAAAAGAGCTATGCTGACAGGAAGGTCCGTGATGTGTCTTACATGGTTGGGGAGAAGGTTCTGCTGAAGGTTTCACCCATGAAGGGTGTTATGAGGTTCGGGAAGAATGGCAAGTTGAGCCCTCGGTTCATTGGGCCTTTTGAGGTACTTCAGAGGATTGGAGAGGTAGCTTACAAGCTTGCCTTGCCACCTAGCTTGTCGAGTGTGCATCCAGTATTTCATATTTCTATGCTCTGGAAGTATATCGGCAAATCCGTCTCATGTTTTGGATTTCAGTACAGTTCAGTTGGATGGTGATTTGACTTATGATGTGAAACCGGTGGTCGTTTTGGATCGGCAGCTTCAGAAGTTGAGGTCAAAGGATACAGCTTCAACGATGGTGCAGTGGAGAGGTCGGCCCGTGGAGGAGGCTACTTAGGAGATTGAGCGGGAGATGCGGAGCAGATATCCATGCCTATTTGAGACTCCAGGTATGTTTCTAGACCCGTTCGAGGACGAACGTTTGTTTAAGAGGGGAAGGATGTAACGACCCGACCGGTCATTTCGAGAGTTGTAACCCCGTTCCCCTATTTTCTGCTTCTTTTGTGCTTTATAGCTGTTATATGTCTTATCGGGTTAGTTGGTTCGGGCCGAAAAGAATTCAGCGTGAATTGAGACACTTAGTCTCTTAATTGAAAGCTTAAGTTGGAAAAGTTGACCGGATGTCGACTTATGTGTAAATGACCTCGGATTTGAATTTTGGTAGTTTCGTTAGCTCCGTTGGGTGATTCTGGACTAAGGAGCGTGTTCGGATTGTGATTTGTAGGTCGGGAGTAGAATTAGGCTTGAAATGACGAAAGTTGAAATTTTGGAAAGTTTGACCGGTAGTGAACTTTTTTATATAGGGGTCGGATTCCAATTCCGGACGTTGCAATAGGTTCGTGGGGTCAATTTTGACTTGTGTGCAAAATTTGATGTCAATCGAACGTGATTTGATAGGTTTCGACGTCGTTTGTAGAATTTGAAAATTTCAAAGTTCATTAGGCTTGAATCCGTGTAATTTATGTTTTTGATGTTATTTGAGGTGGTTTGAGGATTCGACTAAATTCGTATGATATTTTGGGGCTTGATGGTATGTTTGTTGGAGTTCCCAGGGGCCTCGGGTTGATTTCAGGTGCTTAACGGGTCAAGATTTGAAGTTATAAGGCTACTAAAGTTTGGACTCATCTGGTGTAATCGCACCTGCAGAAGTCTCATCGCAGGTGCGTGCCCGCAGAAGAGGGAGGTAAGCCGCATAAGCGGCAAGGGAGTGAAGCAGCAGAAGGTCCCATGTGCGATGGTGTTCCCGCATCTGTGCTACCGCAGATGCGGCAGAAGGGCCGCAGAAGCGGATTTGGCCTTGAAGCTTGACTCCGCAGAAGCGGAGGTTTATCTCGCAGAAGAAAGTGTGCTGGTGCGGAAAAATGGGGTGCAGGTGCAGAGTGTAGCTCATAAGTGGGCGTTGGGGGGGCGCCTGCGAGACCGCAGAAGCGGCCAAGTTGCCGCAGGTGTGGAAGGCCTGGGCAAAGTCATTAAATGCGAGACTTCGAGATTGTTCACCATTTCTAACATTTTGAGCTCGGATTTTGAGGGTTTTTGATAGGAATTTCAAGGGGATTCTTGAGATACGTTCCTTGTGTTCATTTTTCTTTAATAATTATATTTTCCCACTGATTTTCCACCTAGATGGTGTGGTTTTGGGTGTAAATTGGGGGTTTGAGGATAGGGAGTTGGAGAGTTGGTTTTGACGATTTGAATGACCAATTGGTGTCTGATTTTGATAAATTTGGTATGGTTAGACTCGTGAGTGAATGGGTTTTCGGATTTTGTGACTTTTATCGTATTTTGAGACGTGGGCCCGGGGACCGAGTTCGGGCCGATTTCGGATTTTTGGCTATAATATAGTAGTTTTCTTGTGGAGTTGGTCCCTTTAGCCTCTATTGACTGTATTTTACTACTTTTGGCTAGATTTGGGACGTTTGGAGACCGATTTGAGAGGCAAAGGAATTTCGTAGTAGAGTTTTGCTCGGTTTTAGGTAAGTAATACTTTCAAACTCGGTTCTGAGGGTTCGAAACCCCAAATTATGTGTTATGTGATTGGTATTGAGGTGTCGCACATGCCAAGTGACGGGCGTGCGAGCGTGAACCATGAGAATTGTGACCTAGTTGATTCCATGGCACCGTATAGTGACTTTATCTTGTTGAAATCCGTGTTTTCATCATGTGACAAAGTAATTAAGCTGTCAATCATGCTAGATACCATGTTTAGGCTTTATGTCAGTACTGTTGGGACCCCTAGTGGTCGTTTCTTGCTGTCATCTCACTGATTTCATTAATACTTCGTATTCAGTCATGTTCATGCATTTCATATCATATCTCAGTCTCAGTTGTTATTTATCGATACATCATATCATTGTTTCGGGCTAATTTTCATGACATTGTGAGCCCGTGAGTGAGACTGGAGAGATTGATGATTGAGTGAGGCCGAGAGCCTGATTATGAGTGACGGTTATGGGATCGGGCTATACGCCGCATCAGTTATACTGATTTGTGATAGCACTTGGGCTGTATGAGCCCCTCCGGAGTCTGTACACACCCCCAATTAGTGCGATTGATATTATTAAGGGATGGATCTTCCCTGGACATGGATTTTATCCGAAGTCCTTGATACTTGGAGATGGATCTTCTCTGTAGGGCTGGATTAGCCTTCCTTGGTACTGGGTGACTGTTAGTCAGTGATGTATATATTTCGGGATGGATCTTTCCTGGGCCGTGTGAGCCATATACAGTACCGAGTGGCTGAACATTTGAGAGCGTGATCACATGAGGCTGTCAGCATGGTGCATCACATACAGTATGTGTATTGGCATGTAGAAGTAGAAGAGATATATTCTTCACATTGTTTAGACTTGATCTACTTTACTGTTTTGAACTATCTATTTAACTTGAAAGCATGCCTACGTTTCTGTACAGTTATTTTTATTTTAATTGTGCCGGTTGAGTTCGTCACTACTTTCAGCCTACAGTTTGGGTTTCTTACTTACTGAGTTGGTTGTACTCACGTTATACCCTGCACCTCGTGCGCAGATCCAGGTACCTCTGGTTACTATGACTGCTGATTGAGGAGACAGGATCTCGAAGACTATCGAGGTAACTGCATGACGTTCGTAGGCCTTGACTCTCCTTCATTATCCTTATATGTACTTCAGTTTTTACTCCTTAGATATTCTAGTAGACTGTCTTCTCACATAGATGTTCATATACTCGGTGATACCTCCATTTTGGAATAGATTGTATTGTGTTGCGGGTTATTTTGGTTCCCAAAAAAAGGGGATTTTCTTAAATATTAATTATTTCCGCTTATATTTTTAAAAGCTATTAATGTGTTGAGTTAGTTGAGTAGTGGCTTGCCTAATCTCACGATAGACACCATCACGACGGTTGGTTTTTGGGTCATGACAGATATCCACACACGCATTTATGCGATCACTTAGTTGAAACGTGAATTATCAAAACCGTGTGAAACATTTTATATCATCTTTGAATCTTTAAATTTATGTCTTTTTCAGAAAAGGAATCATTTTATAGTTTTGTTCAACACCGGTCAATATTAACCCTGAGAAGAAAAAAGCAGTCCACATTTGTAAATAAAAAAACATTATTTAGTCTCATTTTGTAATTAATCTGACATGTTGAGTGTTTCCACATCGGATGGGTTAAGTTGGTTTGATCTGTTTATAATGGTGTGCGAAACTGATATCGCAATTGCGACAAGCGCTTTTCGATGGGAGCTTCACGTTTGCAATGTTTGGCGCATTTGTGAGGTTCTTGGTAGCATTTGCGATTTCTGCTGCTCATTACGAGACATTTTGGGATTTTAGCTTTTTCTGCCATTTTTTTAACCCTAGACTTGGGAAATGATTTTGGCTCGGAAATTTTCATAAGGCTTTGGGGTAGGTAATTTTTATACATTTTTGTATTATTTCAAAAATCTTCATGGATTATTAACACCAAAAATATGAAATTTTGGAAAACATATGGGAGTTTTCCTACAACTTAAGAAAATAAAAATTGAGGTGTTGAGTTATGATTTGAACTTGATTTTGGAATCTAATCACATATTTGGACTCGTGGGGTTATGGGTAGTCGGGATCTACTCATTGACTTAGGTTTTATCTGTGTGGGCCCGAGTTGACTTTTTGGGAATTGAATAAAGATTGAAGCTTTATCGTATTGGAATTATCAAATCACCAATTTGAGATCGTTTTACTCAAAAGTAAAACCCTAGTAACTCTTTAAACTTAAAGTTTCCAAACTGAAAATCACAAATAAGCACATATATAAACGTTCCCATAAAATGGAAGGAATAACTGTCTCGAGCAATACAAGAGCAAGACCAACTTAGAGTAGAATATTTTGAAAAAAAGGATATATGACAAAGCGCAGATCAGTACATATATATAAACTATAATAGATTCATGATTGCATGCTTATAGCTGAGCCATAATTTGCAACCAATCACAATTAACTATTGTATCAAAACCGTACATTATTTCATCAAACGTGGACTGGAGTAGAATTAGGTGGGGTAACAGCTGAGGAAATGATGTGCTTTCTTCCACGTTCAGATCGGCTATTCTCTGCAAATTTAATACTTTTGTGGTGGAGTCCTTTTTGTTTCTCATCATCAGTCCATTCTGAACAATAATAGTGTTCTTCATTGTACTTTTTATCTTTTGAAGCTGGAAGAAACATACTTCCCCACTGTGGAAAATGAATAAAAGCTATAGGGACAGTACAAGCCACAGCCATGAACCCCATCCAAGTTAGCCCCGTCGCTGTAGAAAATCTTGTAGTTGAGAAGAAAATCAACTGTGTTAATCCACCTCCAAAGTTGCCTCCAGCACCAGTTAAGCCAGAGATTAAGCCTAATGATCTTCGCGACACGAAAGGGATGACACCATAGGTAGCACCACATGCAGCTTGAGCTCCAATGGAGAACAATATCATGGCTACAATGGCTGTGGGAAGGGTTTCTGCTTTGCCAAGCCAAACACAGAATACTCCTCCAAATGTTTGCACTATCCACAAGATCCATAGCCTTCCTCTCATCCCAAATTTTCGTGCTGCTAAATCAGAAGCATATCCGCCAAAAGGACGAGCCACAAAGTTGATCATGCCATATGTTGCAGCTATAACACCTGCTGTGTGAAGCTTTAAATTGAACCTGTAGACATATTTTGCATGTCATTATAGGAAGTTCTAAATTGTATTAATAGGCTATGAATTACCTGTCGTAAAAGTACTCCACGATGACATTGTTCATGCAAAGTTGAACTCCCATAGAAAATCCGTAGATGAAAAAAAAGATCCATGTCCTATAATTTGTGACTGCAAACCAAAATATCTAACAAAAGAAATAAACATAAAGGTCGATCGGTCAGCTATATATATATGTGTGTGTGTGTGTGTGTTTTTCTAATTAAGGAATTAGAAAAACTAACCTTAGAAAATTTATCCTTGTGTACATCACCCCTCTTTTGGAGAGTAGTAAGATTACCATCTGGCAAGTCTTGGCCAAGAATCAAGACCATAACCCCAACGATGATATGAAGCCATCCAGGGATGAAAAAGGCAATACGCCAGGCAGTGAATGGAGTTGCTCCAGTTAGTTGAATTATGTGAAAAAGGAAAGGCATAAGAAGTTGAGTGACACCACCTCCCATGTCTCCCCACCCAGCTGCAACACCATTAACAAGCCCAATAATCTGCCCATTAAACATGGTACTCGTCCAATATTGGCATGATACAAAAGTTGCTAGTGAAACTCCAATCATGAACCGAACAGCTACGTATCCCTGAGCTGATGACACAAAAGCAACTGAGAAAACAACAGGGGCTGTTAACAGATTGACAAAGGCACAGCCATATCTTGGTCCTATTAAGTCACAAAGTACACCCATGACAAGCCTAGAGAAAATGCTGCCAGAAACAGAAGCAACACCAGCATTGCCAATGTCTGATCTTGTCAAATCAAGATTGTCCCTAATTATGGGAACTAGGGGAGCTGCAGCAAAAGTGGAGATTAAACAGGTGAAGAAGGAGATCCAAGCAAGATGAAAGGATCTCATATGGGGTTGTGCAAATGAGAAGATTTTCAGAGTTTTTGCTTTGTGTTCTGAATCGACTGGCAAAGAAAATTTTGTATCAGAGGGGTGAGGTTGAGATGACACAGAAGAGAAGGCAAATGTTTGTTCTTTGCCAGTTAAACCATGCACAGAGCTGCCAATGGGACCTTCAGTATTAGCCATTATATATATTTCTCACCACACAAAAGAAGCTGTTTGGAGAAATATTTCTGTAGAGAAGAAGCTAAGCAGAAAACTTAATGTGATTGTGGTTCTTGGAAGGGAAGGCCACGGCAGTATTTATAGTGTCAGAGCGTTGACATTGTGAAAGCTCACAGATTGTTGGCATCACCAAACAAGTATTTTATCTGGAGATGTGTCATAATATCTAGACGAAGTTTCGTTGAAAATTCATAGTATACGTAATAAATAAACACTAGCTATATATATTACTTTTATTTGAAAATAAATGTTACTAATAATTTCGTTTACTTTGCGCAATGATGCCTCCTTTGTTAATTAATACATAATCTATTCAAAGGATCCAGTGGGATAAATAATCGCTCCATGTATTTGGGATTTTGACTGACCTTCCTTCCTTTTACACTCTCGGGTGATCTTCCATGCCGGTTCCGGCACTAATGGATATGATACCAGTAGTTACGGTACTTCTGCCTCCGGTACTATATGATCTTGCTTTGTTAAACTCTATATATGCCAGGCCTTTATTAGACCTTGATTTGTCCACGTGGTAGTTTAGTTTTTATCAATATGGATAGTCCTCCCACTAATTTTAGGAGAATTATTCTGGAAGTGGTAAAGAGTATTTTGGCGCGAATTAAAAGAATATTTATCTTTTCAGCCCAAAATTCCAGTTGGGTGCTACAGAAGCGAAACGTCGTACATCGCTTGCATTTAATAGCACGTGATGCTATGTGATTGGCTCTGAAATTACGGTGGTTTCCTAGGCAATGATGACTCTTGGGTTGATTAGAAGTGCAGGATACTCACTGCTAGAGCAACCCACTCTTGTCAATAATCCAAAATTTATATATTCTTATTACTCTTTAAACCTTCTCATCTGCTCTTCTTGCTGGCTTCTTTACTTTATTCACTTCAATCATGCCCCCAAGAACTCTATTCCGTATGCTTCTTCATATCCTGAATCCTTCCTTCGTCGCACTATCACATTTGACGAGTTACTAGATACTACGCTACTAGGTCTAGAAGAGGAGGAGGAAGCCTTGTAGCCTAGCCTCCATGTCAAGAAGATCTTCCTCTAAAGATTGCCATTGGAGAGAGGATTTCCCTGTAGAGGCTCCTTGTGATGATGAAAGAGTAACTTATTATGGTAAAGGTTACTCATTTGTATATACGCATCAGTTTAACCTCGGATTTTAGCCTCCAATTGATCTGGTTAGAGAGGAATTTTATCGCCACTTCAATGCTTGTCTAGCACAAATTGGCTGGGGAGTATGAGGGTTATGTCCTGCCTCCGCTTTTTATCAAATTTAGTTTTGGTGAATTTCACTCATTGTCACCTCCTTTATCTTTATTCTTCCAAAATTTTTGGTATCGGGATTTTTACTCTTAACTTTAGTAGAAAAACGAATGATTGTTGACCCCGAAAATGATTGAGATAGAGGGTGGTACAATAGGTTCGTGGTTGTTCCTACACAAGAGTTGATTGAGCCCGGTGCTCTCCATTTTCCTGAGGCGTGGAATTTTTCTCATAATCTTCATAAACTCTTGTTTTTATTTTTTACCGCAATGATTGTATAAATATTTCTTAGTCGTTATGGAGGTAAATGGAGAAACCGCATATTTTCATGCCTCGGTAGTGTAGATGTTATCTTCAGCCCTCTAGATCGAAGAGCATGGAGATATATCTCTGAGAATTTTGGATGGAGAGTGAAAACTCGCGGTGATCTATCTTTCTACTTTCGTTAAATAATTTATGTTTCTTTTCCAAATAGAATAATTTGACATGGTCTAGTAAGATTTGGAATTCGAGGATTTCAACCTACTGTTCCGGTTGTTAGACTCGAAGTTAAAGAGGCCCAAAAACATATTTTGACGTTGGCTGCTTTGAAAAGAAAGAGCAAGAAAATTCATGACTCCGAAGAGAAGAAAGAAGAAGCGGTTACCCTTTTTAAGAAGAGGTTTAGATCAAGCAAAAGCATGTTGAATCAAGGGCTGACCGAAGCAATCCCTAAATCAACCTTTCATGAAACTCAGCTTCAGCTTGTTGATGAACCTGAGAAATCTCTGTTTTGTGAAAGTTGAAGGTGATCTTAAAGTGTCGACCGCGGTGTCTATTAGAGATTTATTTAATACCAATTTTGGTGGTTATGATGGTGACGACCACCCTTCCACCTTTGTTAGTGAAAATTAAACTTTAGTTCTCGTGCTTCCTTCTTCCCCTGTATCTTCGGGACCATTCTCTAATGTCCCTACTCAGGATGAGGCTGGTCCCTCTAAAAATGAGTAAATGCGCCAAGCTGTAATAGAAGTTCCTGAAGAGATCAATCTCCTAAGTCGTCCTGACCGGGCTACCTTTGGGTTGAAAAATCTTATTGGTTCCCTCGAGAAGAAAAGGTATATATATTTTTCCTTCTCTTCTCTTCTTTTCTTAAATCTCGAATTTGAACAATATATCAATCTCATTTTAATGCTACATGTTACTTTGACTTGTACAAAGTTCATGAAAAGAATTGCATGGTTCGAGAATCATACTACTGAGTTAATCGTGGAGGCTAGTGACTGGAAAGCCCGATTTGAAATTCTTAAAATTGAGAAAGAAATTTTGTATCGAGAAATGATTCTCTCCAACAACAAGTCAAAGTGGTGACCACTGATCTAGCAACAACAAAAGCGGAAGTAAAATAAATAGAAGGAAAGATGGACAAATGGAAGTAAATTTTCTTGAACAACACTCTAAGGCTGTTGGAAAGGTTCAGAGTTTAAAATAACTTGTTGATCAAAAGGAGGTGTAGCGGGGCCAATGGATTCAAGAGAACACGCTGGCCAGAGAAGATCTTCGTGCTTCGATGGATAAGGTGAGATTTCTTGAAACATCCTTTAATCCCTTAAGAACCCCACTTGATGATTCTGAAGTGGAAAATAAGAACCTTCGTGCTAAAAATGAGGGTTTAAAGGAGAAGTACGAAGCTCTTGAGATTCAGTCCAGGATGGACGTAAGTTGGACGTTACGTACTCGTTGCGGCATGTTGAAGGAAGCTCTTGATGAGCCTTTTGAAGCAGCCCAATATGTTATGCTTCAACAATTAGAAAAGGTTGAAGAAATAATTGAAGCATCCCAACAACTTACAGGTTCTTCCCCCGAAGATAATTCTTTTGGTGATAGGTTGAACCTATACTTACCAGATGAGGAAGGCAGGGATGAGTACACTCAATCGCTTCCATAGACCCTGGCACTTCTAGTTGATCCTCCTCATATTGATGATTCACCTTCTAAAGTTTCTTCAGCTTTTCAAGTTGCTTCCCCGGGTTCCAGAACTAACCTACGAAAAATACTTCCTTTGCTTTTGAGACAATTTCTGATGGGCTTTTTGCCTAATGTTAAGGACAATTATGCATGTTCGTTTTCTTGCATAATTTGCCTCTAAGGAGGAATTTTTTGCTTGATAATATTTTCGATTCACAGATATTCTTTGCTTTTTGTTTGCTATCTATATGATATTTCATAGCCTTGTTTGAGGCTAATTTCTCTAGTCTTAATTGAGTCCATTTAGGCATTGATATAAAAGAGGGCCCTCTTATATTTTTGACACTAATGAAGATGACGTCTCATCTTTATGTTCGGTATAAAGTAAAATTTAGTATCCTTATTACTTATACAGGTGTTAAACAACTTGAGATATAACTCAACGTTTCATAATGCTTTGAAATATGCATTTGCTTATGAACAATACAACTACTTTTCAATATGTAACGACCCTACCGGTCGTTTTGTATATTTGAGCCCCATTTTCCCTTTTGGTGCTTCACACATTTACATTTGTGGTTTTATAACTTGTGGGGTTGGTTAATTTCGTTCCGAAAAGATTTTAGGATGATTTGGACCCTTTGGTTCTTGGCTTAGAAGGCTAACTTAGAAATATTGACCAATATTTGAAATTTGTAAAAGTGACCCTGGAATGGTATTTTGATGGATCAGATAGGTTCGTATAGTAATTTTAGAATTAGGCGTATGCCCGAAATCTAATCCGGAGGTCCACAGGTTGATTTATATTGTTTTGCCAAAAGTTGACAATTTAAGGTTTATAAGTTTTCTAAATTTTGATTGTAGGTTGACTTTTGGCTATCTGGTTTAGAATTTGGTTTTGGGAGTTAGAATAGGTCCTTTATGCTATTTAGAACTTGTCTGCAAAAGTTTGGTGTCATTTGGAGTTGATTTGATAGGATTCAGACGGTTGGTTGCAATTCTAGAAGTTCTTGAGCATTTCTTTGAAATTCATGGTTTTTGATGTCCAATTTGTAGTTCTAATATTATTTTTATGTTTTGATCAAGCGAGCGAGTTTGTATGCTATTTTTAGACTTGTGTGAATATTTGATTTGGAGCCCCAAGAACTCGGATTAGTATCAGACGTATTTCAAAATAGTTTTGAATTGAAATAGGATTTACTGGTGTGGTGGTGCTCTGATGTTCTAATTGGGAGCACCAGCCTCGCAATTGCAAAGTGGGCAGGGGAGGTCAGAAGTTACAAATGCGAATTTTCCCTTTCGCAATTGCGAAGTCAGCACATGCTTGGGTTGGGGTCACATTTGCGACCACTTGGGCACTTTTAAGAAGGAAGTCAGCTTCGCAATTATGAAGCCTTTGTCGCAATTGCGACTTCTTAAGAGGTTGTCAGGGTTCGTAATTGCTGCAACTGATTAAAAGGGCTGGGAGTTGGGAATCAAGCCTCATTTTTCATATTTTAGAACCCTATATTCGGTAGGAGACGATTTAGAGAGGAGATTTTCATCTACAAACATTGGGTAAGTGATTATACTCAATTTTCAATTATATTTCATGATTATATCTTAAATTTAAAATCGAATTTATGAGAATCAAAAAGGAAAATTGGAAATTTTTGTCAAAGTTTTGAAAAATAAATATTTGAGTTTAGAGAGTCGATTTGGACTCGGATTTGAAGACTAATCACGTATATGGACTCGTGGTGTTATGGGTAGTCCGAATCTACCCTTGGACCCGGATTTTGACTGGGTGGGTATAGGTTTGACTTTTGTTGACTTTTTGAGAGATGTGTAAAGATCATAGCTTTATCTATTGTAATCAGTTTTCCTTACACTGTTTGATAATATTAAGTCATTTTTGGTTAGATTTGAGTTGCGTGGAGGTAGATTTTATGGAAAAAGTTATTTTCGAGGGTTTATTTGGCCTGGTTGAGATAAGTATCTTGTCTAACTTTGTGTAAGGGAAATACCCCTTAGGATTTGGATTGATTGTGCTATTTGTGTTATGTGGAAGACAATTTCATGAGGTGACGAGTGTGTACACGGGTTATATGTGGTACTTGACCAGTTTTGACTATTTAGACTCTTTTCATACCTTTAATTGAATTTTCATAACGTGATATATATTTCATTGTTAATCTACTCTTGCATGTGTTAATCTACTCTTACATGCTTTATTTGATATTTTTAGAACCTGTTCTATCTCTTACTTTGTTATAGTTACTCTCATATGCTTTAGTTGAAGTTGTTACCTCCCTTATATTTTGTATTACTCTTACTTGAAGTTGTTATTTTGTGGGAATTATCTTCTTGTTGGATTATTGTCATTGAGATTGTGAAAGTTATTATCACATTGAGGTTGAAGTTGTTGATTTTTGAGATAGCTTTCCTTGTTGAGCATTTTTCATTTATTTTGTCATTATTTTGATTCTTGTACACATTGTAATTGAGTCGTGGGCTAATTGTTATAAAAATGTTGGTATTGTTGATTTGGCAAGTTGTGGCATATGGACACTTGGGGTGTGAGTTATTATTATGTTGTGACATTGATACGCAAGTGGTGGTATAAGGATAGGGGTCGATACACATATTGTGAGATAAGATGGCTTGATACACGTGTTGATAGTGAGGGAATTAGTTGAATCCACACAGTGAAATAAGGGGGTTAAAACACGTGTAGCTATTTCGGTTTAGAAAATAAATGCAAGGCTCACACTGTGATATAAGAAAAGATTGTGATTGTGATTGTGATTGTGAAGTGAGACTATGAGGTGTGGTACCTCGGTTGTGATTCATGTTGCTCATCCTATGTTGAAAGGCATTGTTGGTTGAGCAGTTCTTGTCGTTTCTTCATTGATTTACTTGTACCTATCAGTAATTTTCTTCTTGTTGTTTCATCATGTGTTCACTCCTTGTTTCCTTTACTGCTTAAATTTCCATTGTTAGCTTACATTATTGAAATGCTTACTTGTCATTGACTTCCTCGTTTTCCATATTTAGACTCTTTCTAGTTTTCTTTTATCCTAGTAGGTGTCTTGACCTAGCCTCGTCTATACTCTACCGAGTTTAGGCTTGATACTTACTAGGTACCATTGTGGTGTACTCATACTAAGCTTCTGCACATTATTTTGCAGATCCAGGTACATTTGACCGCGTTGGACTCCAGCCATTGATTAGCTATCTCCGAAGACTTCAAGGTACACCTGCTCGACGTTTGTAGGCCTCGAAGTCACCTTCTGCTTTTAGTTATATTATTGTTTATTTCTTGTTCTAAATAGTACTTTATTTCGAGACTATTAGTACACTATTGTAGAGCTTATGATTAAGTTCCACAAGATATTGGGAGTTATTTATCAGTTGTATCTATTGGGGTTCATTACGATAGCTTAACAATTTAATTTGATGTTAATGTTACTGTTTCTGTAATCTTTTAATATATGTTAGGCTTACCTAGTCTTAGAGATTAGATGCCATCACGATATCCTAAGGTGGGAATTCGGGGCCGTGACACAATAATAATATAATTAGTTTTATGGTAATACAATATCTTATCTTACTGTATTTCAATTATAAAGTTTTTGGAAATCTGTTTGGGAAATACATTATTCTGTAATTGTTTCTACATCTTACAAGTATCTTTAGAAGCTATAACCATTCCTTCAGGAACGAATTTTTTATAACTATTAGGCCAGAATTTGTTGAGAATGTTGTAGACTTTACAAATTCTTTGGAAATACACTTATCTTGAATCATATTGCACTAAACTTGCTATGATATCTACATACATCATATAGTCCTCCCAGAATTTGAGTTTGAAGCGTGAGGAGTTAGATACTGTTCTTCATAAAGATTCCAATATCTTCCCTTGGTCTTATTTTTGAAAAGGAGAGATACATACGAGACTTGGGTTTAGAGGTTTCTTAGATGAGACGACGCTTAACCCTTCCAGTCAAAGTTGTTATGATTTTGACCGAGAATAATTAATAATTTTGCGTGCCAATTCAGGTCTATTGTCATCCTTCGGTCAGGGTTAACTTTTTGCCTGAGAATGTTAGTAAACTATATGAATAAACAAATACTGAACAAGATGTACCTAACTGTGGGCATTCCTTTAGAAGTAATACTTCTTCAAATGTGCTACATTCCAATTTGACTGTAGGACCTTCCTATCCATAGTTTCTAACTCATATGCCCCTTTTTCCAGCAATTCCCCAGAACCTGGTATGGTCGACCATCCCAACTTGGTCCAAGTTTATCGGCATTAATATATTGTGTTGTAGGAAGTACCTTTCTAAGGGAAAAATTCCTAGTTTTAAATTGGCATTGGTCCTTCTATTGTAATATATTTCTATCCTTTGATTTTGAGCCGCCATTCGAACTAGGGCTAATTCCCAACGTTCTTCAGTCATGTTCATATTTGCACGGTAATGCCAAGGAGGTGACTATTGGTGATGATGTGGTATTGACACTTCAGGGCCGGATTTGTGTGCCCAATGTGGATGGGTTGCTAGAGCTGGTTCTTTAGGAGGCTCGAAGTTTGCGGTATTCCGTTCATCCAGGCGCCATAAAGATGTACCATGATTTAAAGCAGCACTACTAGTGGATAAGGATAAAGTATGATATTGTAGAGTATGTGGCTCGATGTTTGAACTGTCAGCAGGTTAAGTACGAGCATCAGAGTCTGGGTGCTTTACTTCAGAGGCTTGATAATCTGGAGTTGAAGTGCGAGTGTATCACCATGAATTTTGTATTAGGACTTATACAGACCTTGAGGAGATTCTATGTTGTGTTGGTTATTGTGGAAATACTGACCAAGTCCACACACTTCATTATAGTCATCTCAGATTTATCTTTGTGAGATTGTTCGCCTTAATAGTGTGCCAGTGTCTATTATCTCTGATCGAGGCACGTAGTTTATATTGCATTTTTTGAGAGTCTTGCAGCCTGAGTTGGGCACACTGGTCGAGCTAAGTACAGAATTTCATCCACAAATAGACGGATAGTCTGAGCGCACTATTTAGATTCGGGAGGACAAGTTACATGCTCGTGTCATTGATTTAGGGGGCTCATGAGATCAGTTTTTACTGTTAGTAGAGTTCGCCTATAACAACAAGTACGACTCGAGTATTTAGATGGCTCCGTACGAGGCCTTATATGGGAGGCGATGTCATTCTCCAGTTGGATGGTTTTAGCCTGGGAAGGCTAGGTTTTTGGGCATTGATTTGGTCCGTGAGGATTTGGAGAAGGTGAAATTGATTCAGGAGCGGCTTCGTACAACGCTATCTATGAAAAAGAGTTATGCCGATAGAAGGGCTCGTGATGTGATATCCATGGTGGCTGAGAGGGTTCTAGAAAGAGTTTCCCCCAATGAAGGGTGTGATGAGGTTCGAGAAGAAGGGCAAGTTGAGCCCTCAGTATATTGTCCGTTTTAAGATTCATGAGAGAGTTGGTGAGGTGGCCTACTGACTTGCATTGCCACCCAGCTTATCGGGAGTTCACCCGGTGTTCCATGTTTCTATGCTTTAAAAGTATTATGGTGATCCATCACATGTGTAACATTTCAGCTCAGTGCAATTGGACAAGGGTTTGACCTATGTTGAGGAGTTGGTGGTTATTTTGGACAGGCAGGTCCGGAAGTTTAGGTCGAAGAATATTTTATTGGTGAAGGTTTATAGGAGAGGTCAACCGATCGAGGAGGCGACTTGAGAGACCGAGCATAATATGCGGAGCTGATATCCTCACCTTTTTTTCACTACATGTATATCTCTATACTCGTTCGAGGATAAATGTTTGTTTAAGAGGGGGAGAATTTAACGATCCAGCCAGTCATTTTGTGTATTTTAGCCCCATTTTCCCTTTTGAAGCTCTCCGTATGAGTAGTTGTCATTATGTGACTTGACGGGGTATTTGTTTTGGTTTCGAGAGAGTTGCAGATTGATTTGGGGCACTTAGTCCCTTTGTTGGAGGCTTAAATTGTAAGAGGTGACCGGATTTTGACTTTTGTGAAAATGACCCCGGAACGGTGTTTTGATGGTTCCAATAGTTTCGTATGGTGCTTTTAGACTTAGGCCTATATACAAATTTGGATTTGCTGGTTCCTAAGTTGTTTTGGCTTGAATTAGCGAAAGTTGAAAAGTAGGCTTGGAAGGTTGATAGTATTGACCGAGAGTTGACATTATTGATATCGGGTTCAGATTGTGGTTTCTGGAGTTGGTACATACCCGTTGTGTCATTTGGGACTTGTATGCAAAATTTGAGGTCATTCTGAGTTAGTTTGATATGGCCCGACATGAGTTTTGAAAGTTGAAGGTTCATTAGTCAGTAGGCTTGAATTGAGGTGCGATTCAAAGTTTTAATGTGGTTTGGTGTAATTTAAGGCCTTGAGTAGGTTCGTGTTATGTTTCAGGATTGGTTGGTATTGTTGGATAGGGACCCCAGGGGGCTCAGATGTGTTTTAGATTGATTGCGGATCATTTTTTACTATGTTAGCTTTGCTGAAGAATTGTTGAGTTATGTTATTTTCACACCTACGATGGGTCTGGCCACAGGTGCGAGACCGCAGAAGCGGTCAGGGTGGCTGCAGATGAGATGCTTGGCTGGGAAGGTTGGGTCAGCAGATGCGGATTGTGGGGCGCAGAAGTGCAGGATCAGCTGTAGATTCCAGAAGCAGTTGGTCATTTTTAAGTGAACTCGTAGGTACTAGGCTTTGACCGCGGGTGCGGTACCACATATATGGTATTATAGATCGCAAATGCGGAATCACTGGCAGGTTTTATATTTCGGAGGGTTTGGTCATTTTATATTCTTTGGAGTTGTGAAGCTCGGTTGGAGGCAATATTTGGAGAGAATTTCACTACAATTGAAGGAGTAAATAATTTTTACTTGATTTTGGTGTTACATAATAATTACCTATGTATTATTACACCTAGTTTATATGAATTAAAGGTGAAATTTGGGTATTTTGAATATGGTTTTGGAGAGTAAACATTAATGATTTGAGGGTCGATTTGAGGTCGGATTTGGATGAAACACATATATCTGGACTCGTATTGAAATGGGTGATCAGAACTTGTGCGTTTGGTCGACTTTCGGGGTATGGGCCCGGGCTTGACATTTTGGATTGACTTTGTATAACTGAACTATGATCTTAGCTTTATCGTTTGGGCTTGTTTCCTATGGCTTCTATTGATATAATTAAGTTGTTTTGTCTAGATTCGAGCAGTCCAGAGGTTGTAACATGTGGGAAGGGCTTATTAGAGTATTGACTTAGCTTATTTGAGGTAAGTATCTTGCCTATATTTGGCTGGGAGAACTTCCCCTTAGGATTTGGTCTAATTTGCATTAATTGTGCTATGTGAAGCGACGTGTACATAAGGTGACGAGTTTATAGACGGGCGTATGTATGGTATTTGACCGGATTAGACCTTATGCTATTAATATTCCTTGAATTGAGGTTGTTTATTATATGAAACATGTTATATTGTTGTTCACTACCCGCACCCTTATGTAATTATTATGGTTTTTTATTCTATGTTGCTGAGCCGTGGCTATATCTTGTTGTGAATTTGGTATTGTTATTATGGCACATATGTATGTGTTGTGCGGGTGATTGTTATTGTGTGGAGAATAAGGGTGGCGAGATACACATGCAGTGAGATAAGGGGCCTTATGCGCGTGCTGCAAATAAAGGAAATACTTTATTGTGATGCACACGCGACGACATAAGGGAGCTTATGCGCATGTAGCTATATAAGGAAAAATAGTTTATTGTAAAGCTCATATGGCGTCATACGGGTGGCTTGTTGATTATGTTATATGGTATTTTCGGGGTGATCCTTGATGTTATTCTTGTGTTGTCACGAGGTGATGATTTGAACATATCCTTGATTCCTTAAATGATTTCACTTTATGTTTTTACGAGTTGTTGGTTAATTTGTCCCGTTATCGCATTCCCTATTCTTTGTTGATATTTATTCTATTATGCTTTCTATGGTTAGTTTTATATTGATATTCTGCCCAGGTTATCTGACTAATAAGTGTCTCGACTTGAACCTTCTCATACTCCACCGACGGCAGTCTTGATACTTACTAGGTAGTGATTGCGGTGTACTCATACTACGATTCTGCACATTTTTTGTAGATCTAGGTACATCAGAGTGTGCTGGTCATTATTAATCCTGAGCTGCTGGAGGCTTCAATGTATACTTATTGACCCACTCGCAGGCCTTAGAGTCACCCTTTTTAGTCGCTTTATTACTGCTTATGTAATCCAAAAAGTGATGTATACTTTGAGACTTATTATGTACTTCTTGTAGAGCTTATGACTCAGTATTACCGGGTTTTGGGATTAAACTGTTATATTCACTATAGGGCTATGTTATGATATTTTTCAGCTTTTATTTAATATTTAAGTTGTTATATTATGTTTGATCTCATCATGTGACATGCTTACCTAGTCTTAGAGACTAGGTGCCATCATGATCCTTAAGGTTGGATATTAGGTTATGACACGTCCACGAGTGGTCGATCGCGTTCGCGAAGAGGAATGGTTCGTTGGCTTACGCAATCATGAAGGTTGTGCCGCAAAAGCAGAGAAAGTTTTGGCTGGGGGCAAGATTTTCTCTACGCATTCACAAAGTAGGTCCCGCAAATGCGAAGAAGGAATGGAGAGCGGCTTAGTTGTGCATCGCGAACATGGGGGTCTTGTCGCGTTTGTGAAGAAGGGTTCACCTGGCATTATATATAGCTCATTTCTCGAGATTCTGAGCTCATTGTTTCATATTTTGAACCCTAGACTTGGATAAGGGCGATTGTTTAAGGAGATTTTCATACAAGACTATAGGATAAGTGATTCTTACTTATTTATGATTATATTTCAAGAATCTACTTGGATTTCTAATCCCTAAACTAAGGAATTAAAATGCATAAATTAGGAGTTTTTGGTATGAACTTAAGATAGTATACTTTGGGAATTCGAGGGTCGATTTGGACTCCATTTTAGAATATAGTCACATTGGCACATTATGGTTCATCGGGATTTGGTATTGGATCCGAATTTCGGGCATGGGGCCCTAGTTCACTTTTGTTGACTTTTTGGAAATTCTAAAAATATCGAAGCTTTATTGATTGGGGCCGCTTTCTATGACATTGGTTGACTTCCTTGGATGATGCCAAGTTAGATTCAAGCCGATTGGAGGTATTTTCTCAAGGAAAAGTAATTTTGGAGATTTTAACTAGCCCATATGAGGTAAGTGTCTTGCCTAGTTTTGGGTTGAGGGTATTTCTTCTAATGAATGATATTGTTTAGTACATGAGGGGGTGATGTTTATGCGAGGTGACGAGCATATATGCATGTGCCATGGTTATTCATGCCCAGGGTAAACCCTAGATTACGTTATACCTTGTTTGGTTTTGTGTTCTATGTGTTCTATGCTTTACTTGATCGTCGACTACGTGAGCACAATAAGCAATGCTACATATAATGTTTAGGTTAATTGTACCTTATTTTGAGCATGATGAATCATTATTGAGATCATTTATATACTTGATTTAGACGTAGTCACACGTACATTATGAATACACATCAGTACTTGTTATTCTTATGTCATGCCTTAAATTGATGTATGACTACTTGAGTTTCCTTACCCACGTTAAAGACTATAATTTGGCTTTTGATGCTTATTTGGGCATGATGATTATTTGGATTATTTATTGTATGTTGGTTCTATGGTCATATGTATATATAGGCATACATCCTACCTAGGGATCATCTGTTGTACAAATACATACATACTCCCATGCATAGTCATTTCTCTGTCTATATGCATTATATATGCTTATCTCTTATTCATATGCATACATTCCTGCATAAGGTTCTCATATATGGACCGAGGTTTTGGCATAAGGTTTCTGACGTGCGGATATTGTGACATTGTAATTAATTTGGCACGAGGTCTTTGTCGTGCGATAATTGTGATATTATTATTAATTTGACACGAGCTCTTTGTCGTGTGGTGACTGTGATGTCATATTATTATTATTATTATTGCACGAGCCTCCGTCCATGCCACGTATGGATATAGATCTATGCCTCTAAGGTCTCCCTATCATGTTTCTCTCCCTATCGTGCGGATATATATCCATCCGCGTGTGGATGGCACACACGCATGTTATGAGAAAATGATGGGTTTGTAGGTTTGTGTTTGATTATGATGTGGGATCCGATGTGATAAAATGTTGAGCATAAAGGTAGAAGCTTTGACCATTCAAGGGAATCCTTTGTACATAATCATGCATTTACATTCTATATTCATGCATATCATCTATATATGTCAGCTGATGTATTTTACATTTGTATGAGACCTGTAATCAAATTGTTGGACATTCAGAGGGTGTCAAATTGATGTAAAAAGAGAATTATCATCAATCATTAAAATGTTGGACTCATGTACAGGTTTCATAACCATGCCATTTGGAAGTTGATATGAAATTGGATCACTGTTATGTGCAGATACTCTACATTCATGTAGGAGTATTCGAGTACACGCTACTTGGTACATGTCTCTTTTGAGTGCAGAGTTGGTTCAAGTTATATGTGGTTTGACGTGTTTATTTTGAAAAGCATTCTTATTACCTCTTCTTCAGTGGTGTGCCTTTATTTGTGATATCCATTGTTCTATGACAGTTTTCCTAGATACTTTTCTAAACTATTTAATGTATTGAGCTGCACAGGTTAAGTAAAGTGAGTATCTTGTAACTTAAAACTCCGTCACTACTTGACTGGGGTGAGTCAAGATACTTACTTAGTACATGGGATCGGATGTACTCATATTACACTTCTGCACCTTGCGTACAGATCTTGGAGCTGAGTTGTTGTGGATGACAAAGGCTAGCATTAAAGATGTATCAATGTTCCAGATACAAGCTATCACTTGTTCATGGTAGTTTAAGACTTATATTTTTGTTTATGTAAATTTCAAACAGATAATTTAATATTTATTCAAATCGGAGTTGCATTCATATTCATATTCTTAGTCGCTCGTTACTTGTACTACCGGTCCCTAGGGTAGTTGTATGAATTTTTACTATCTTATTTATTGTTTATTGCTAATCTTTCATTCAGGTTCTGTTATTTATTGATTGGCTTACTTAGCATGTTGGGATTAGGTGATATCATGACTAGGGGGAGTTTGGGTCATGATATTAAAATTAATCTTTGTAATTCAAAATTACCGAATGTACTTGACCCTCATGCTCCTAAACTATTGGGCACTTCCCTACTTCAAAAATTTTCAAAGTCCTGAATTGAGAATTTTCGCAACGATATTAACTACTGGTTGTGGAATTGGAGTGACAAGCAACATAAGTTCCATACAATGCATTGCCTGCCAAATATCTCAGTGCTTCCCAATTTATTGAGTGATTGAAGTTTTTAAATCATCCTTCAATCCTGCTTACTCCTCGTTTTGGTTACCATATCTTTCTGGTGAAATTTCACGAGATTGATGTGGTGAATTCTCTAGCATCTGCCGTGATGTGTTTCCTGAAGCCATATCTCAACTGTATGTGGATCGACAACGTCAACATGGCCTACCTGCTGATTAGCCTGGTTAATTTCAGACATAATTTATTTGCAAAGAGGTTAATGGAAAAGTGAGCGATTGTTGGAACCCTGGTAGTGGAACCAAACTATTTAACCTAAAATTATATTAATAGGTTAAATCAATTAAATTTGTATTTTAGGTCACCAACCACCGATTTGATTCTCTTTCCCAAATAAGAACAATAGGAAATAACATAAGTGCTGTACAAAATAATAAAGTAATGAAATAAAAGGGAAGCGAATTCTTATTGATTAGAATGGCTCCACTCAAGTATCTATTGAATCTTGAATTGCTAGAAATACAATGCTATGATTTTGGGAATGTAACGACCCAGACGTTAGCTTGTGTATTTGAGCCATGTCCCCCATTGATGTCCCTTGTATTTATATTTCATATTGGATAATTTGCGGGGATGGTTAGGTTAGTTTCGAGAAGGTTTAAGAGTGATTGGAACACATAGATTTATTTTTTGAAAGCTTAAGTTGTAACAATTGACCAAGGTTTAACTTTTAAGTAGATGACCTCGGATTGGTAATTTGATGGTTCCAATAGGTTTGTAAGATAATTTTGGACTTAGGTGTATGTCCAGATTTAGATTTGAAGGCTCCTAGGATATTTTGGGTGTATTTGCTGAAAGTTGGCAATTTGAAGGTTTGGCGAGTTCATAGATTTGGCCGAGAGTTTAGTTTGTTCATATTAGGTTCAGGTTGTTGTTTTAGAAGTTGGAATAAGTTATTTTTGTCATTTGGAACTTGTGTTCAAAGTTTGGGTAATCTGGATTGGTTAGGCTTGAATCAGATACTTGGTTAAAGTTCGAAAGTTCTTGAACTTATGAGTTATAAAACTTGAGTTTTGATGTGTGATTCATGATTTTGGATGTTACTGTTCTGCTTTGAGACTTGAAATAAGTATATATTAGGTATTAGAACTTGTTGGCATGATTGGACAGGGTCCCAGGGGCCTTGGATGTGTTTCGAATTATTTTCAGACCATTTGAAAATGGTTTGGCAGTTCTGGTTCTGGTGCATCGCACTTGCGGAGGATGATTGTGGGTGTGAAGGCGCAGGTGCGAGGTTTGGTCACTTTTGCAAATGTATTTGGTCCTATGAAGGGTCGCTTCTGCGGAGAAGGGTTGCAAGCATGAAATTATACCTGCTGAGTTGTTTTGCGCACCTGTAAGAATAGGCAGGCTGAGGAGTTATGCACTTGCAGATTGTGGTGTCGCACCTACGATTTTGTAGATGTGGAAGGTTGGCCTCAGCTTCAAAGGTAGTATGAGTTAGTAATTTTCACAGATGCAAGAGTCGTAAAAGTGATATCGCAGATGTGATGGCTTTGTCCACAAATGTGGAATCACTGACAAACCTCTTATATTTCGAGGGTATTATCTATTTTCATTATTTGAAGTTTTGGAGCTCGGGTAGAGAAGATATTCGGAGGAATTTTTATCACCACTTTAAGGGTAAGTGTTTTCTACATGGATTTGACTATTTATCTAGAATTCCCATGGATATATGCACTTTAATCATGAGTTTTTTTGGAATATTGCGCTGTTTGACTACAACTTAAGAGGATGAATTTTTGGGATTTGAGGGTCGATTTGGACATAGTTTTGGAATCTAATAACATATTTGGACTCGTGGGCTTATGGATAGTCGTGATCTACTCCTTGACCCGGGTTTTCACCATGAGTGCCTGAGTTGACTTTTGTTGACATTTTGAGAATTTGATAAATATTGAAGTTTTATTGTTTGAAATTGATTCCTATAGCTTTACTTGATGTTGTTGAGTTGTATTTTTGCTATATTCGAGCCATTCATAGGTGGATCTGCGAGGGAGGACGTTTTTGGAGTATTGATTTGACTTGTTTGAGGTAAGTATCTTGCCTAGCCTTGGTTTGAGGCACTAGTTGCTTTAATAGTTGATGATGGCCACGTGTCAAGGATGACGCACATGCAGGGGATGAGCATGTGTGTGCACACTGGTGTTTATCTATGTTCGGGATAGTTCCTAGGCTATGATATGCCTTGTATTGAACACTATGCTTCTTGCTATCATGCTTCATATGTTTGTACCTCTTCGTGAGCTACTTGAATCATGCTAGAGATTATGTGTAGGTTAAGTTTCCTGGCAAACATGAAATTGGTATTTTGTGGCATATCCTCCTAATATGAGCAATGGTATAACACTCTGCATATGCATACACCTTAGCGTGTTACTCTTATCAGTATGTGAGTACGCGATTTGATATCTATTATTCGTATACATGTATTCTTGTATATGCTTGCTTTGCAATATGGACTAGATTGGTAACACGTAAGTTATCTGTGGGGTTTGAATTATGGTAGCACGTGAGTGGTCCATGCGGTTATTATATTATAGCACGTGAGTTGTCAGTGCAACATGTGGATAAGAATTCGTCCCCGTATGGTCATCCTCTCATGTTTATCTCTTGATGACGTATATGCGGTATGACGAAAAAACTGATCAATGTTTGGTTTTGCATCTCTTCATTGTTTACAAACACCTTGGGTGTATACATGATTTATCGCATATCTTTACAATATGCTAGTTTTGGAATGTATACATGCCTCTTTATGCATATCATCTCTATATGCTATTTTGACTGGAAAGTGAAGGCACAATACATATCTTCTCTATATGTTAATCTATACATATTGACTTGATTATTTAGGCATATATTCTCTATATGCGAATGTTGATGATTCGTTGGTGATAATCACATATCCTCTCTATATTATGAGCAATGAAACTGTTAAAAGACTCGCACACATCTTCTCTATTTCATGCTTAGTTTGGAATTGATGCTGTGAACTTTTATATTATGAACTGATCAAGTTGTTAAGTGAGCATCATTAATAATTTTTGCCGCTACTATCTCATCGAGTGTAACGACCCGTTCGATCGTTTTGAGCACTTTAGCCCCATTTACCCTATTTGATGCTTTACTTATGTGTAATTATTGTTATGTGACATGCCGGGGTGGTTGGTTTGGTTTCGGGGCGGTTTTGGAGTGGATTGGGACACTTAGTCCCAAGGTTGGAAGCCTAGTTTGTAAGAGTTGATCGGAGTTTGACTTTTATGTAGACGACTTGGGAATGGAGTTTTGATCATTTAAATAGCTTTGTATGGTAATTTTGGACTTAGGCGTATGTCCGAATTTGGATTTGGAGGTCCTTAGGTTAATTAGAAGCTTTTCGGCGAAAGGTAGTAAGTTGAAGGTTTGGAAGGTTGATAGATATGACAGAGAGTTGACTTTTTTTGTAACGGATTTGGATTTTTGTTCCGGAAGTTGGAATAGGACCTTTCTGTCAGTTGGGACTTGTGTGAAAAAGTTGAGATCATTCCCGGTCGTTTTGATGTGATTCGAAATAAGTTTTAAACTTGGATATCTTTGTCAGTACTTTCTTATTTGATTTCTCACATGTTGCTAATGCCTCATATGTGTAACACTATTGAGTTGAGTACTGTTAGATGTGGTTAACTGAGACTTGACTAGTTTATGACTAAGCTTAGGCCATAGAGCCAATTTGGTATTGATATTGAGGTGAGCGTACGCCAGTCTCAAACTGGGTTAAGTGTTACTGATTTGGGGCGACGCGTGCATCATGCCTCACTATTGGGCTATGTGATTATGATTAGCGCTTGGGCAGGATCCGCTCCTCCGAAGTCTGACATGCCAGTAGTGAGCGCATGCACAATGTTATATATACATGCTTTGGTGAGTGGCATTTTTGCCAGGTACCCGTACAGTGCTAAGTATTGATGCGTGTGATAGTGAAAGCCTTGTGCCAGGCACCATGAGCGCTAAGTGCGTTTACTCTTGAGGGTTTCAGTGTGATGATATTGAGCTATCATGTATATTTGACATGTAAGCATAGAGATGTACTTTCCTCATGCTAGCTAGTAACTGAAATGTTTATTTGTCATTAACTGTTATACTTGGAAAACATGTCTAAATTCCTGAAATGTGAACGAGATGAACATGATATCATTGGGTTATTTACTTATACAGTTTCCTTTATATCCCGAGCTGTTATTGGTTATTAAAATTAGTCTCTGACTGTTACTTCTGAGCTCATCACTGCCTTAAGCCCAAGGTTAAGTTTATTACTTATTGAGTACATGTGGTCGGTTATACTCATACTATACTCTGCACTTCGTGTGCAGATCCATGTACTTCCGAACGTGAAGATTGCTAGAGTTGTGTTTGTTCCAACTTTTGGGAGACTACGTTTCTATGTTGTCTGCAGAACTTGAAGTTCTATTTTATTTATTTCTTTATTACTTTTCTATTGTTCAGACAGTTGTATTGAGGATTTGGCCTTGTATTTTGATATTTCGTAGTGCTCAATAACTCATTCACACCAGATCATTAAGATGGTTATAGAAGTATTACTATTGTTTCACAGTTATTTCATGATATCTCTACTGTTGTGTTTATTAAAATTCTATTATATTGAATTTACTGTTGTTGTGGAACTGTTGGCTTGCCTAGAAAGAAGTGTTAGGTTCCATCGCGGCTCCGATGGAAGTTGGGTCATGACAAGTTGGTACCAGATCACTAGGTTGCTTAGGTCTCACGATTCATGAGCAAGTTTAGTAAATCTTGCAGATCGGTACAGAGATGTTTGTACTAATCTTCGAGAGGCTAACGAATTATTAGGAAACTTCACTTTCTTGCATTCTTGTCATGCGTATTTATTAATTCTGAAGTCTTAACCTCTATTCATCTATTCTGTCATAGATGGTAAGGAAACGATCAACTGATCAGTCACCAGTACCACAAGTTAGGGCCGCGAGTTGGGGCTCGCACTGTAGCGAGGGTAGCACCTATGGAGCCACCAGTTGCTCCAGTGAAGGAGTAGGTACTAGATACTGTTGAGCTGGTTAGACCAGCTCATACACGAGTGGTACCTATTGTGATACCTGATCTTTAGGAGGCTTTGGCTCAGATTTTGAGTGTGTGAACTGGCTTGCCTCAGGCGGTTCCCCCTGCCATCTACCTTAGAGGCAGGGGGAGGAGCTTAGAATCCCGTTACCCATACTCTAGAGCAACTAGCTAAGGGTTATCAGACCAGGGGTGTTATCGGTGCAGCGAGTTATTGTTGCAGCGAGTTATTGTTGATCGGGCCGAGGTTGGTCCACCTATGACTGATTGAGTAGAGGAGGTTGGAGCAATTTAGCAAGCTTGATCCACCCGAGTTCAGAGGATGCTCATGATATTTTGGACAAGTGTCATCATATTCTACGCAGAATGGGTATTGTGTACACCAGTGGGGTTGCTTTCGCTATCTTTCAGCTGACAGGGCCAGCCTACAGATGGTAGCAGGCTTATGAGTTGGATAGGCTAGCTGGCGCAGCCCCACTTATATGGCATGAGTTCTCAGTTCTCTTCTTAGAGAAGTTTGTTCCCCAGACTTGTAGAGAGGACCTGCGTAATGATTTTGAGCAGCTACGCCAGAGAGATATGACTGTGACTCAGTACGAGATGAGGTTTGCATATTTGGCCCGTTATGCCTTATGGTTGGTTTCCATTGAGAGAGAGAGAATCAAGAGGTTCATTGATGGCCTCAGCTATGGTCTACATTACAGTTTGGCTTGAGAGGCCAAGACGGATGCTAGGTTTGATCAGGTGGTCGAGATTGCTAGGTGCTTGGTCCAAGTTCGAAGGCTTGAGCATGAGGAACGGGAGGGCAAGAGGCCCCGTGGGTTAGGTGGTTTTTAGCAGTGCCGCATCTAGAGGCCAGTCACATCACATTAGAGGTCGTCCTTTTTGGCCCGCTCATATGGCTCGTCAGGTTCCTCATGGTTCATCAGCTAGCCATAGTTCATACAATACTCGTCTAGTTCAGTCATCTTTCAGTACACTCCTAGCTCAGATCTCGTACCGTACTCCATCAGTTCAGGGTTGGTCAGTACCAGGTTCTACCAATAGTTATTCTAGCTCTCGGGGTCCAATTCAGGCTTCACAATAATTCCCAGTTTGAGATTGTTGCGATTGTGGAGAACTGGGGCATGTGAGAAAGTATTTCCCCCGTCATTACGGAGGTACATTGCATATAGTAGGACATGATATGACTTCTGCACCAATTTTTACACCATCCGTTCAGCCAGCTCGGGGTGGAGGTCATGCGGGTCGAGGCCGCCCTAGAGGGGGTGGGTAGTCATGCGTAGGTCAGGCTCTATGCTATGCTTTTCCCGCCAAGCTAGAGGCAGCTGCTTCCGATGCCGTGATCACATGTATCATTTTAGTGTGCCACAGGGATGCTTCAGTATTATTTGATTTTGGTTCCACTTATTTATATGTGTCATCACACTTTGCTCGTTATTTGGATATGCCTCGTGATTCATTAGTTATACCTCTATTCATGTATCTACACCGGTGGGTGATTCTATTTCTTTGGACTGCGTACATCAGTCATGCCTGTGTTATTGTTTTCGGGGGTGCATAGGATAGGTTTCTACCATTAGTTCGCATAAAACAATAACTATTAGTCGAGTATCCAGATGGCTCTTTATGAGGCCTTGTATGGGAGGCAATGCCGTTCTCCGGTTGGTTGGTTTGCATCTTGGGAGGCTAGGTTGTTAGCCACCAATTTGGTACGTGATGCTTTGGAGAAAGTAAATTTAATCCAGAAGCAGCTTTGTACAGCACAGTCCAGGCAGAAAAGTTATGTTAACAGGAAGGTTCGTGATGTTGCATATATGTTGGGTGAGAAGGTTATGCTCAAAGTTTTGCTCGGGAAGAAGGGCAAATTGAGCCCTAGGTACATTGGTCCTCTTGAGGTTCTTGAGACAGTTGGATAGGTGGCCTGCTGTAACACCCCAGAAAAAAAACATTTCATTGTACTTAAGTGTAAAGTCCAGTAAAATTTGCAAAAGAAAATAATGTTTCGTGGTGCCGAATTGGGCTTATGTGTTCGTGGTGTCAAACGTTTTGGGTTTAATGATGCACTGAAAAGTAAAGGAAAATGTTTGGCAGTGAAATGTGTTTCTGCGGTCCATTATGTGACCGCAGAATCACTCTGCGGACTGCATAATGGCCGCATAGTGAGGCAGTTAATTGACCCAATTTGGATGTCAATTGCGCGGCCGATATGCGACCGCAGAACCGTTCTGCAGTGCATTATGCGACCACAGAATAGGTCTGTGGGACGCATAGTGACCACAGACCGGGTCAGTTCATTTCCAGTTTGGCACCCCAATTTCGTGGTCATTTTGCGGACCGCATAAACCTATTCCGGAGCTTTATTTTTAGTTTTTTAAAACCCGACCCTACTTCTTTAAATACATATTTGGGCTATTTTTGAGCAAAAATCTGACATTTTAGAGTGAGAGAGAATGCTCTAGAGTGAGATGGTGTTCCTCAATAATTGATTCTTCAATTCTTGCTCAAATGTTGAAAGCTTAACAAGGAAAACCCACAAGGTCTTCATCCTAAAGCTAAGATTCTACACCCTAACCTTAATTTCGAATTTGTCTAGAAATGGGTAATTAGCAAGACAATTTGTGGGCATGAGAGTTGTTTATTTTACATGCATGTGTTATCAAAGGGTGTAGGAAGATTGTTGAGCTAAAAATGGTAAAGATTGGGTTGTGGGATGATCGAATACTCCATAAAAGGACCTTGAAACCTTAATGCACACTTAATATTTGATAAAATGCTCAAATGAGCTAGAACCATGAGCATCTTCATAATTTTGATTCAATTTATTATATTTCTACAATAGATTGAAGTTGCTAAGAATTCCGAAATATTTTAGAGTTTAAGGAAGCTCAATTGAGGTATGTTGGCTAAACTCTTCTCTTAGAATTGGATCCCATGATATTCAGGTGAATTATGTAAGTCCCGAGTGGTTCACTATAAAATTGGCTATTTCGAGTAAGATTGGATTGAAAGATATATGTTCAACAAGTATTCCAAATGCTTTATTTATGTTATGTTATCAATTGAGGATGTGTTAAAAATATGGGTTGTGCATTAGAAATGTTTGGCTTCAAGTTAAATTCAAACGAAGGCTATTATGCCAAATTTTGTGAAGAATCTCTATGTGCCTTAGACTCTTAGTTGCTCACATGTGTACTACATGCCTTGATTTGAGTTGTTGTTATTGTTGTTGATGATGTTGATGCTAGAAAGTGGAAAGGTGAGCATGAAATACTAAATAAGGCCAACGTGCCAAGAATGATCTTATAATTATGGCCATTAGTGCCAATGAAATGAAAAGATATGAAAGTAATATGAAATGCTATAATTGATATAAAATGGTTGATCTTAGGGAAGCCATACATATGTTGGCTCAGATAGTGGCTTCCCAAGCCCAGAGATCAAATGTTACACCCACTTATTCAGTCAGCCAGGGAATTCTACTAGTTCTAGGGTGAACAGGCTTCTCCAGTTAGATCCTACAGTGTTCACGGGTACTAGCCCAGAGGAGGACCCACATGACTTCATTGATGAGGTGCACAAGACACTCAGAGTTATGCATTCTAGTGAGATGGAGGTAGTGGAATTAGCCTCTTACCGCTTGAAAGAGGTGGAATATTCTTGGTTTGAATTATGGGAGGAGTCCCGTGAAGAAGGGAGCCCTCTGGAGAGATGGGGAGAGTTTGACGAAGCCTTCATTTATCATTTCTTGCCTGCCGAGACTAAAGCAGCCCATGCTGCTGAGTTTGAGAACCTGAGGTGAGGTAGCCCGAGTGTGTGGGATTACCATATGAGATTCGCGTACCTATCCAAGTATGCTATTTACATGTTGCCTACTATGGAGGCTAGAGTGCGCCGATTTGTACAGGGCCTTAGTCCTTTGGTAATTAATGAGGCGGCTACAACAGCCTTGACTTATGATATGAATTATGGAAAAATGGTGGCATTCATTCAGGCAACAGAGACTCGTAAATTGAGGAATAAAATAGAGCGAGAGGGTAGTAATAAGGCCCGGTCTACAGGCAACTTTGGTGGTTCTTCTGGTGGCGGTAGGTCAGCCTTTAGAGAAGGGTCGACAGGGCCATCACAGACCTTTGCTCAGTCTTCGACCAGTGCACCGCCATTAGGGCCCAATCAGCAGCAACAGTGGTGCCATTTCAGGCCCAATCAGAGCAACATGGGATCCTATCAGCAGGGTCGTCATGGTGGTAGATTCCAGTAGCAGAGGAGGCCCCCATGCCCTAGGTGTAGAAAGATGCACCTAGGAATATGCTACATGGACTTACCCATATGCTACAGATGCAAATTGAGGGGTCACATTCAAAGGGATTGTCGTTCATCCCGCTAGGGTGCGGGAAGCGGTATGGCACAACCAACCAGTTCTGCAGCTACTACATCCGCATCACCTCCTTCAGCTCGAGGCACTCCAACATCCGCAGGGTGTGGTGCAGCTAGGGGTGGAGCATAGAGTTCGGGAGGATCCGGCCGTTTCTATGCTATCAGGGGTCACCAGAATTTGACGCTCCTCCAGATGTTGTCATAGGTATATTGACTGTCCAATCTCATGATGTGCATGATCTTATTGATCCAGGTTCTACTTTATCATATGTCACACCTTATGTTGCCATGGAATTTGGGATAGAACCGGAACAACTTCATGAGTCGTTCTCTCTATCTACTCTAGTTGGTGAATCTATTTTGGCAGCACAGGTTTATAGGGATTATGTTATCATGTTGCATGGTCGGGACAACGTGGCCAATCTTATTGAATTGAGAATGGTCGATTTTGATGTGATAATGGGGATGGATTGACTTTATTCATGTTTTACCAAACTTGATTGCCGAAACAGAACTGTTAGTTCGAATTTCCAAATGAGCCAGTTATTGAATGGAAGGGTGATGATGTAATACCGAAGGGTAGGTTTATTTCTTACCTTAAGGCCACGAAAATGATCAACAACGGGTGTATTTACCATTTGGTCCGGGTTACGGACACCGATGCCGAGGCACCTACACTTGAGTCCGTGCCTGTTGTAAATAAATTTCTGGGAGTCTTTCCAGATGAACTCCCGAGATTCCACCAGACTGGGAGATTGATTTTGGGATTGATGTGATGCCAGAAACACATCCTATATCTATTCTATCCTACAGAATGGCACCGACAGAATTGAAGGAGCTAAAAGAACAATTGAGAGACTTGTTAGAAAAGGGTTTTATCCGGCCAAGTGTGTCACCTTGGGGCGCACCGGTTCTTTTTTTAAGAAAGAAGAAAGATGGATCACTGAGAATGTGTATTGACTCCCAGTAGCTTAACAAGGTTACAATCAAGAATAAGTACCCACTGCCAAGGATAGAATACTTGTTTGACCAATTGCAGGGTGCTAAGTACTTCTCCAAAATTAATTTACAATCCGGGTATCACCAATTGAAGATTAGGGAGCAGGATGTTCCGAAAATAACTTTTAGAACCCGATATGGGCACTTTGAATTTTTGGTGATGTCTTTTGGGTTAACAAATGCCCCAGCAGCCTTCATGGATCTTATGAATTGGGTATTCAAACCTTTCCTCGACTCCTTCGTGATAGTGTTCATTGATGATATCCTTGTTTATTCGAGGAGTCGGGAGGACCATGCCGATCATCTCGGGGCAGTGTTGTAGACTTTATATCAACACCAGTTATATGCATAGTTTTCAAAGTGTGAATTTTGGGTTGCATCTGTCATATTCTTGGGTCATGTAGTCTCTAGTGAAGGGATTATGGTTGATCCTCAAAAGATAGCAGCTGTGAAGAATTGGCCGAGGCCTACAACACCAACCGAGATCCGTAGTTTCTTTGGCCTAGCAGGGTATTACAGAAAGTTTGTGCCCTTGCCTCTCCGTTGACTAAATTGACGCAGAAGGCAGTTAAGTTCCAGTGGTCAGATGCATGTGAAAGGAGTTTCTAGGAATTGAAAGCAAGATTGACGACGACACCTGTGTTGACCTTCCCAGAGGGTGCAGATGGATTTGTGGCATATTGTGATACTTCAGGAATTGGGCTTGGGTGTGTATTAATGCAACATGGCAAGGTTATAGCTTATTCTTCAAGGCAACTCAAGAATCACGAAAAGAACTATCCAACACATGACTTAGAACTTGCGGCGGTGGTATTTGCATTGAAAATCTGGCATTATTATTTATATAGGGTCCATGTTGATATATTCACGGACCATAAGAGCCTTTAATATATTTTCAAACAGAAGGATCTAAATCTGAGGCAGAGGAGATGGCTTGAGATACTGAAAGATTACAACATCGATATCTTGTATCACCTGGGGAATGCCTATGTTGTGGCATATGCTCTTAGCCAAAACTCTATGGGTAGTTTGGCTCACTTGGAGGCATATCAAAGGCCATTGGCCAAGTAAGTTCACCGATTGGCTTGTTTGGGAGTTCTTCTTGCGGACTCTAGTTAAGGAGGGATAATTATGCAAAATATGGCTGAATCATCGCTTGTTGTAGAAGTCAAAGAGAAACAATATAATGATCTATTGTTGGTGCAATTGAAGGAGGGGATACAAAAACATAAAACTATGGATTTTACCCTTGGCATGGATGATGGTACACTAAGGTACCAAGGGCGGCTATGTGTTCCAAATGTAGATGATCTCAGGAAAGGATCATGACCGAGGCTCACACTTCCAGGTATTCCGTGCACCCAGGTTCTACGAAGATGTATCATGATCTCAAAGAAATCTATTGGTGGAATGATATGAAGAGGAATGAAGAGAAATTTGTGGCTAAGTGTCCAAATTGTCAGCAAGTGAAGGTCGAAGACCAACGGCCTCGTGGGTTGGCGCAGAACATAGAGATTCCAATGTGGAAGTGGGAAATGATTAATATGGACTTTGTGGCAGGATTGCCTCGCACTCTTCGTAAGTTTGACTCGATTTGGGTGATTATGGATCGACTCACAAAATCAGCCCACTCTTTACCGGTTAAGGCTGCCGATACAGCAGAACAGTATGCTCGGTTGTATATCAAAGAAATAGTCAGGTTGCATGGCATTCAGGTTTCCATTATTTCTGATCGGGGAGCACAATTCACCACTAATTTTTGGAAGAAATTTCAACAAGGTATGGGTACTCAGGTGAATCTTAGTACAGCCTTTCACTCGCAGACTGACGGGCAGGCAGAGTGGACTATTCAGACGCTTGAGGATATGTTGCGCGCTTGTGTTCTAGACTTCGAAGGTAGTTGGGATGATCATTTGCCACTCATATAATTTGTCTACAACAATAGTTATCATGCTAGCATTCAGATGGCACCGTTCGAGGCTTTATATGGTAGGAGATGTAGATCTCCCATTGGGTGGTTCAAAATTGGGGAAGCAGAGTTGATATGGCCAGACCTCGTACATCAGACTATGGAAAAAGTTAAAATCATTAAAGAGCGGCTGAAAACTGCTTAGAGTTGTCAGAAGTCCTATTCGGATGTTCGTCGTAGGGATTTGGAGTTCAAAGAAGATGATTGGGAATTCTTGAAAGTTTCCCCCATGAAAGGTGTAATGCGATTTGGTAAAAAAGGGAAATTGAGTCCGAGGTATGTCGGACCGTACATAATTATTCAGAGAATCGGTGAGGTGGCGTACAAGCTTGAGCTACCACCAGAGATGTCATTGGTACACCCAGTGTTTCATGTGTCTATGATGAAGAAAGTAATTGGAGACCCGACACTCATTGTTCCGATTGAGACTATTGAGATTAATGTGGAATTGACTTATGAATAGATTCCAGTTTCTATTATTGATAGGAAAGTCCCAAAGTTGAGAAATAAAGAAATTACATCTGTAAAAGTGCTATGGCGAAACCAACAAGTTGAAGAGGCTACTTGGAAGGCCGAGGAAGAAATGAAGAAAAAGTATCCTTATTTGTTTGAATAGCCATGTATTTATAAAGTTGTGATCTATGAAAATTCTAAGAGTTGCTTTCTATGAACTATGTATCATTTGTACAATTGGCATTGAGGGTGTTCCTTTCTGGTAATATATCACTTGTAAGGCCGCAGTTGGTGTTGTTTTGTATTATGCTACATCGTTAGATTCTGTATATGTTGTTAGGATGTGTTTCTGGGAATCTCTGACAGGTGGATAGGCCCAATTACAAAGGCAACTCTGGCGAAATGTTTGGAAATTTAGGGAGTTAGCCAAATTTTGAAGCTACTAGTGAGTGTGGATTAACAATTGGGCCACATTTGATGCTAATGACGGATTTTTAAGCGGGGGAGAATGTAACACCCCGGGAAATTTTTTTTGAAGTACTTAAGTATAAAGCCCAGTAAAATTTGCAAAAGAAAATAATATTTTATGATGCCGAATTGGGCTTACGTGTTTGAGGATTGTACTGGGATGTTTTAGGCTGAACGATGCACTGGAAAGTAAAGGAAAATGTTTGGCTGTGAAATGCATTTCTGCGGTCCATTGTGCGACCGCAGAATCACTCTGCGGACCGCATAATGGCCGCAGAGTGAGGCAGTTAATTGGGCC
>AWOL01S0017467.1:0-14264 GCA_000715115.1 Nicotiana otophora
AACTAAGTAATCACCCAAATTGTATATTTTGCAAGTGTTGATTATGGAAGACGATGAATAGTAGCTTGGCGGCAATGGACAATTGATATAGTATCATTAATGACTTCGAATGGGTATTAAAACATAAGAATGAANGAAAGTTATGAATACAATGAACCTATGGAATTATTTGGTAGCCAAAGATGGAAGTGATCAACTAAGTAATCACCCAAATTGTATATTTTGCAAGTGTTGATTATGGAAGACGATGAATAGTAGCTTGGCGGCAATGGACAATTGATATAGTATCATTAATGACTTCGAATGGGTATTAAAACATAAGAATGAAGTTGAATTGTCTATCACGTAAAACTATTTGGCGATTTGAGTTGTTGGAGGCTTGTAGCCAACTTAGGAGCCATATATGGATGTTGATCAATATCTTAGGTCATATTTTGATGTAATTAGGATATCTAATTGTAGATATCGACTTGTTGGTGATGTTGAGCATTTTAATCAACATTGGAATGATGGAGGAGGATTGAAAGCTTGTGAATGTTAATAAAGCGAAAGTGAGGTAAGTTGATTAAAACTTACTCTTCTTGAGGGACTTTCTTTAAAAGTATGTTTCGAGTTAATACTTAAGTTGTTTACAAATGCGCTTTCGTGCTTGTGGGGACAAACAAGTACGGATGTCTCCATATATTAAAATACTATGTTGCATATGTAGTGTCATTTGTTTTATAAAATTTTATTTTAAATCTTGTTGGTAAAATGACACTCAAGGTAAGTATTATAAGTTTTTATCAAAACTTATGTATTGACAAGATTATACATATTTGAGTGCTAAAGATAAGTTTTCATGTAAATGATTTCTTTTGGAAATTGATGAGCAGAATAACACTTGTGGTATCTTTTAAAGCTTTATGCTAAATTGCTAAAAGCTTTAGCATGTAAAAGGTTATTTATTTAAATTTTGATCAAATGATTTAGATTTTCTATAAATGCTATGATTTGATAAAAATAGATTCTTTGAGGCTACTATGCTATAAATCTATTTTTGAAGTATCAAATATTTTGGGAGTTACTTGTGTTCACCGAGATTGGCTTCGGATATATCGCGTTCGTTGTCATGAAACTACATGTGCCGGTATAGGCGTAGATGGCCACTTTGTGGTATAGACTATGGTAGAGTGATCTCCCTCGAAAAGGTACTATTTTGTGCTATTATTAGCATGGCTGAGTCGATTCGTACGGCACTACGATGAGACGACCTGAGCAAGAAGGGTATATGATACTTGCTGCTAGGTACATAACCTAGTTGACCTTCTTATGTCGGTGATGGTATAGTGCTCCCAGTGAAAGGTAATGATGATTTTCTTATGTTTAGACCTAAGGAGCCGAAAGTGATTTCGATGACTTAAAGCAAATGGAATGATTTTGTATGATTTTATCCAAAATCTTGGATTGATGTAAATATTTTAAAAATTTATATTGTGGGTTATATTTCACTTGGTTGTTATTTAAAATAACAAAGGTCATGAAATGATAAAAATTTTTATTGTTTTATATCAAATATTTGTACATTATTTTTATAAAGTTTGTCCCAAGAACTTAAGTTAGAGAGAGTCTATGATACTTATTGAGTACCGTTGTGGTGTAATCAGCCCTTAGGGGCCCTCCTCTAGAGCCCTGCTTACTTTACATATTTTGGGATGATGTATGATATGTGGCATGTGGTCAGGCTAGGATGATTCTCTTTCCAAGGTATTATGAATCACCACTTTTATCTCGTGGTAGCTATCATTCTTCTTTCTTATTTTATTTTGTTGGAATTACTCCAACCGTTGGTTCTATTCTTGGTATAAATGCTCCATAGATAGTTGTGAAAGGTTATAATAATGGGGTTGTACATGACATACATGAGAATATATTTATTTTACTTAGTCTCATTGTTATTATCATGAAAGACGTCATGTGTACTTTTGAATTGGAAAATATTTTATCATTTAGCTTGAAAATGTATATGATTTTCAAGAAGCTTCCGCAGTTAAATTGGTTTTTATGCATATGATTTGGGTGCATCACATGGTTTGGTTCTCTCGGGTCGGGTAGTGTGTTGGGTGCCGGTCACGTAGTTTTGGGTCGTGACAAATGCGGTCAATATTAGGCAAAGGAAAAGAGTCCTTAGGGCATGCCTTGTTCAAGTCTTTGTAGTCTACACACATCCTTAATTTATTTCCCTTTTTAGGTACTACCACTACGTTGCTAACCAATCCAGGTACTTAACTTCCCAAATGGAACCTATTTTAAGGAGTTTGGATACCTCGTCTTTGATGAATGCATGCTTGACTTCGGACTGAGACCTCATCTTCTGTTTAACCGGGTGAAACTTTGGATGCAAGCTAATATTGTGGGTAGTTATTTCCGACGGGATCCCTGTCATGTCAAGATGGGACCAAGCGAAACAATCTATGTTAGCTATAAGGAATTCATTGAGCTTTTTCCTGAGCCTGGGAGTGAGCCCCATGCCTAGGTATACCTTCCGATTCGACAGGTGCTCGATTAATCTGACTTGCTCCAGCTCCTTGACCGTTGACTTGGTGGCATCGGAATCGTCAGGGGATATAAAATACCTAGGGACTCCGTAATCGTCATCCTTGCTTGTCTCCTTCTTTGATGGCTCAATCAGTGCTGGTGTAGGTGATTGCTATTTGGTTCCTTCCTTGGTGATCGAACTCAGGTTCTTTGATGTCGAGAGTGCGGATATCAGGACCACCTCATCGACCACGAACATTTCTTTTGCGGCCGGTTGCTCCCCGTAAACTCTTTTGATTTCTCCTGAGGTGGGTAATTTCAAAGCCCGATGTAGCGTCAAGAGTATTACCCTCATGTTGTGAATTCATGGCCTCCCGAATAGAGCATTATATCTCATATCTCCTTCGATCACGTAGAAATTCATTTCCTAAATGGTTCCAACCGTGTTTACCGGCAGGGTTATCTCCCTTTTAGTGGTCTCGCATTCCATGTTAAATCCGTTTAAAACTCGGTCTGCAGGCACTATTTGGTTTTGCAGACCCAACTGTTCCATGACCCTCGATCTGATGATATTGGTCGAGCTACCTGGATCAATTAACATATGTGTGTTTCAAAATTTATTTAAGAGTTCAGATATTACCAATGAATCATTGTGTTTATGCACGATGCCTTCACTATCCTCGTCGTTGAAAGATACGGTCCCCTCTGGTACATAATCTCGAGTTCGTTTTTTCCTTGTAATAGACATTTTAGTGCGCTTTAACATCGGCCATTGGGGGACGTCAACTCCACCAATGATCATGTTAATGACGTGCTGGGGTTCCTCTTGCTCGATCTGCTTGTTGGAGTCCCTATTCCTGAAGTGATTTTTGGCTAAATCACTCAGAAACTCTCGGAGGTGTCCGTTATTGAATAACCGGGCTACTTCTTTTCTCAGTTGTCGGCAGTCTTCGGTTCTGTGGCCGTGAGTGCCATGATAGTTACACATTAGGTTGGGTCCCTTTGGGTAGGATCGTATTGCAATGGTCGAGGACACTTAGTATCTTTGATTCATCCGATGGATGATACGATGTCGGCAACATCGATATTGAAGTTGTACTCTAATAACCTTGGTGCTTCCTTAGACCCGTTGGGTCTATCAAAACCGTTTTTGCTCATGAGTCCCCGGTTATTATGACCTCGATTGATCCTTCTTTCACTCCTTGCAGGGTTGCGTCTGGACCCATTACTCCTTCGATCTCCATTGTATGGTTGATACTGATCTCTGTTCGATCTTGGTTCATGAACGATGACTCTTTTGGATCTATCACTAGTCTTGACGGGATAAACGGATCCAGAAGGGGCCCCGAGCTGATCTTCTTCGACCTTGATTTTTGATTGGTACATGTTATGGACGTCAGCCCAAGTTACCGCAGGGTATTCTATCAAATTTTGCTTCAACTACTGCGAAGCCAATGAGCTTTGGGGGTTGTGTCCTTGGGTGAATGCCTGAACGGCCCAATCATCCGCGGCCGGGGGCAGATCCATCCATTCCATTTGAAACCACGACACAAATTCCCTGAGCATCTCGTTATCTCTTTGCCTCACCTTGAAAAGGTCTGGCTTCCTAGTCTCGACCTTGATGGCCCCAGCGTACGCTTTTACGAAGGTGTCTGCAAGCATAGCAAACGAGTCAATAGTATTAGGGGGTAAGTTATGATACCATATCATAGCTCCTTTTGACAAGGTCTCTCCGAACTTTTTCAGCAAAACGGATTCGATTTCATCATCTTCCAAGTCGTTTCCCTTGATGGCATACGTGTAGGAGGTCACATGTTTATTTGGATCAGTCGTTCCGTTATACTTCGGACTTTCAGGCATACGAAACTGTTTTGAGATTGGCTTCGGAGCTGTGCTCGGAGGGAAAGGCTTTGGACAAACTTCTTGGAATTTAGGCCTTTCAGTATCGGTGGTGCTCCTGGGATTTGATCGACCCAGGAGTTATAGGTCTCCATTTTTTTGTCGTTGGCTTCGATTTTATTTTCTCCCGATTCCACCCGTTTTATCAGTTACTCGAGCATCTTTATTATCTCGGGGTTGGTTTCGGGTTCAGCTTCACTCGGCCTTTTTGTGAGTGGTTCATTTATGCGAATGTTTTCCCGTGATGGTTCGGGCTCAACTATGCTGGGGGCACGGATCTAGTTCTGCAACTGGGCTATCGCTGCATGTTGAGCCTGTAACATTTCGAAGATCATCCGCAAGTTGATCCCATCGCCTTCGCCGTCGTGTGTACTTTGGGCTATCGATCGTGCTCCCCCGCGAATGTTGTTTTCGAGGTCGGTTGGCAAGTTTGCTTCGGTAGCCACATGTGAGTTAGCATTGATCGGCTCTGCGGCTAGAACTCCGTTAGGGTCAACAGGGGGCACCTCATTGCTGGGCACCACATTGTTATTCTCGCCATGGTGGCCAGATTCAACATCAATGTTCAAATGGGCAGATTGGAAATTTGACATTTTTAATTTGACCTGAAATTAGGAGCTCAAAGAACTAGTGTACAATAGAGTATGTTATGGACATTTGTATCAAATTGCCACTATTATCCTTAGTCCCCACGGTGGGCGCCAAACTATTTACCCTAAAAACGGATAACAATTAAATTTATATGTGATTTTAAGGATATGCGGACTAATTCAATACAAATGATTAATTACGCTAGATTAAACAGATAAAAGACGTAATAAATTGTCAAACCAATTAAGGGGAGTGATCCCGGACTCGATAACAGCTTTAATAAAATGTATGCCTTCGATTCTAGGCTCACGATAATGAAGAAGTGATGAACAAAAGTAAGAACTTTGAATAATAGAGAAAATAAGAGTATATTGCCTTGATATGCATGTTACAATGATGCCTAATGAATAGTTAGACTCCCATTTATATAGTAGGGGAGTTTTACCCTAAGTACAGTTTCAAAAGAGGTAAAAATCTTCTGTTTTACTAATCATGTATTTCCTGCCGATACGTGCCGAGATTCACGCCGTAACATCCGGCTGGGCACGGATATCACGGCCCTTTGTTTATCGGGCTCGATTATCTGGTAATGCTCTCCGAAGTTTTGGGGTTCGAATCGGACCTGAGGGACGTGGCCCCGATTCTTCATAGGGCAGGTGTTTTGCCCGGACCCCGACTCGAGGGGCTCCTTGCCCCGATTTCGGATCCTTACAGTTATATCTCCGCTCCGTTTACTTCATCGGGAACCGAGGCGTCCAAAGGGCTCGGTTTCACCCGTATACACACACGCATATATATATATATATAATGGTAAGGGACATCGAAGATATAATTAAATTAGAAAATGTGTGTTTTTCTTTAACAACTCAAACATTTACATAAGATGATCGTGTATGCACTTCACATGATATCAAAGTATACAAAGGTCCCGGTTCGAGTCTCACAATCACTCATTATCAAAAAGATATTTCACATGCTTGGCCAATAATTTTTACATTAACAACATAATTTAACATGTTATAGAAGGTTACTTTTTAAATAATCTGATTATGTATATACTTTATATATCATCATATAACATATTTTCTCTGAATAGTTTAAGCTTTTAAATAGACGTCACTCGCGTCAACATTCAACAGTTGTTAAACTTGATTTTATAATGGTAACATACCCAACAAGAAACAGATCTAAGTCTAATTGCAGTTGAAGATAATGCACTTATTATATATTTGGTAGTACATCATTTCTAATCACTTGTTCACATGGCGACAGACCTTTCTTATCTCCCCTTTATCACCACTAATTGGACTATTTTCCGACAAGATAATCAGAGCTTTAGCAAACTGACTTTGAAAATATCCATTATCGTTAGCAAATTTCTCCACAAAAGGATATGTAGTTGGATCAGAAACCAACTGTTGATCCACAATTAACAGCCCTTTATTGCTCAAAATGTTCTTGTAGTACACATTGTCCAACACCATTGGAGTTACACGGTCGTTTCTGGCGTACTCTACTGCTTTAGGATCAGGGTTCGGGAAAGGACATCGCCCTTTGAGGTAATTGGCATAGTTGGGGTCCAGCGTTGGATCAACTGTCGGATAAAGTCTGTGTACTATGTTTACACAGTGAACTCGTCCTACTGTGTGTGCCCCTATTTATATCCATAACAAGATAAACAATAAATTCCATCCGCTATTTGTATAAAAATCCCAAAAAAATGTGGTTTTAAGATTTTCGAATTGATTTTAGATAGTCATAAATTAAGAATCTCATTGAGCAAAGTTATAAGCTAACTTTGTTAACAAAGAAATAAATCATGATCAACTATATTAGTACTATGTTTGTTTCACATAAACTGAATATTGTTAAAAATTTAGAAACGTGGTTGAAAATTATGATAAAACAAGAAATATCCTAAGCAATAAACATCTTTCAATTGATACTGGCACTAGTTGGACTGACTCAGGGCCGGAAGGAGAGTATAAGTTACGGGTTCGGACCCTAACTAGTAGCTTGTGCTTAGATCCTTTATTTGTATTAGAAAATTCATTAAATATGTGTAAGTATTTAATTGTGAACCCAGTAAATATAACGAGTTATGATTCGGCAACAAGTTTAGAATCTATAAACTTCAAATTTTGGCTCCGACTCCCCGAAAAAAATAAATACTACAGTACTAAATTTTTAGTTGGATGAGCATATGTGAAATCAATGGGAACTTTTTGAGAAAAGTCTAATTTATGGGGAATAGTTTACCAAGTAGAGCAACTGTTCCTTCAGTGTCAACACCAACAGACTGGAAACGAGAAAGAACAAACGACATGGAATCATTGTGGTTAGGAATGAAATTCTCAACTTCTGTTAAGTAACTGTCTTTGCTATCCCTTCTGCCAGTTTTCATTTCAATATGTGGCCCTCCTAACTGTGTCAAGTAAACAGAGTCAGTTTTATAAGGAAAAAAAATGAAATTCAGCCAGAGGTTAATTAAAGACATTAACGTACCATGACAACACCATCTCTAGCAGAAAGAACAACAATATCAGCACAAGAAACTATGTTTGGACATTCATTCTCAAGGGCTTCTTTAATTGTCTCTATATACTTAAAATTTCTCATCCCAAAATTCCTCTGTGATGTCTTCTCTGATTTCTGTCCCTTTGTTGTGTCCAATAGTATCGATGCATCGCATGACTGCCAAAAAATAATTCTTTTTAATGTCAAGAGGCGGCTCTATGCAGGTTCAACTGTACATATTATTTTTAAGTTTATATTTTGAATTCGTCTTTGGATAGTATATTAACTGGCATATTTTAGCTCAAGAATCTCATTAATTAATCTTTTTTTCAGTGGATGGGTATATGTATTTACCTTAACCATGCAATCATGGAAGAGATTTCTGATCCAAGAAACTGCAGTATTTCCATGCTTGTGGTACAACTTGATGACTTGTTCTTTGACGATTTCTTCAGCTCTTGGGCAACTCTCTGAGTAGTAATTTAACTGGAGATCACTTTTTGCTGTGGCCATTAAAATCAGCACTTAGTACGTTTAAATATAATGATAATATAGAGATATATATTCTGCTGGTGAAAAGAAAAAAAATAAAAAATAGAGGTATTCTTCTTTATCACTAGAAAAAGGAAAAGAGATACTTTTTTGTGTACACAAAAAGGTCTTTTTAGTTCTAACAAAAATATTGAAGTTGATAAATGAAAATGAAGCTTTAGAAAATTCTCATATTCTTTTAGCTAGGTACATCAAAAAGAATTTAAAATCTTTAACTTGACTCACACTCAACTGTGGAGATATTCAAAATAAATGTTGAACTCCCCAATATATAGAGAATCATATTTAAGACCTCGAGCCACTGACTCAGCTACAACAAATGATAAATAACTTGCTATAACAAATCATATGATACTGATGTTGTAAAATATATTATTACATTGTCAGTGCATATAGCTAGTTTAAGTTGTCATTGATATAAGGGAGAAGTACCATAATGAATGTGGAGGAGTAACGCTAATATTAGAATGATGAATCTTGAGGAGGGGGAGAAATGTTGATTATTGGAGGCCATATCTTAGGTATATTGAGGTATTGGTTTCCTGTTAATGTCAATTCCTTATATAGTAAAATTTCTATAACTGTATTGGAAGTGGAAGAAGGATCAAAATGCAAGGGTAGTTCCACTATGCCACTATATTTGACCTTTTGGCTACATATATTCACCCACGCGTGGAATACTCCCACCGAAAGCAACTGTTTCTCGGCATTCTTTATACTAATTTAAGTTATATACGTTTTCATACTATTCATGCATTATATGATTATACTAAGTTATTTAGTGAAGGCGCAGAAAATTTCAGCGTGTTGAAACTTCTTGGACGGGTTTAGCCGTGAATGAAAGAGTCCTGACATTCATTTCTTCATGAATATTCATAGCTGAGTCTACTAAAAGAGGGACTAACTTCGTCATGGTGGGGCCACAGAGTCGACAGAAGACGTACGCTCTCTAAAGAGAGCTTTCGACTTTTTTTTCTTGCTTTGGAAATAGGAAAGTTAGAACTTAGAAGGGGTATCTTGGAAGGGACAACAAAAAACTCGACTTGAACAGTGCATTCCCAAAAAACCCTTTTTTGTTTTTTTAGGATCCAACAACTTATGCATGAAAGTATGTATGTCATGTTAACCTGATTATGAAACAAAATTGTACACAACTATCAACGTACAGGAGTTACACTACTCCTATTTTTTTTTAAACCAAATTAACAAGTGGCAGAAAAAAGATTAGACTATCGCAGTATGATTATGCAACGAATTTCTTGAACTTACCGGCCATTTCCATTATAGTTGGAATGAATTTGATGTACTATATATTGTTGATCACTACTTTATAAAATAATATGTAGTAATGTTGTTGGCTTGTGACGCTTGTCTTTGGTGTGAGAATATTTGGATCTCCTACCACTACCCACCACCACCTTCCTCAATCACAACTACTATCATCACCCGCCATTATTAACTATCACCACCCACCACCACCATCCTCAGTCATAATCGCTACCATTACCAATCACCACTAGCTACTACCCTGAACCGCCACCATCAACCAAAACTACCTCCAACCACCACCTCTAGTCGGCATTCACCCGTTAGCCATTACCACCAACAACTATCATATTTTAAAAAACTATATATTTTATTGATAGAATATTAGATTAATTAGTATTTCATTTGAATTTTATGTTTATTAATTTTCAAATAAAGATAAATCTTATACATTCAGATGTTAAAAATCAAACAATCTTAATCATTTAGTATTCAGATCTTAATACACATCTTAATATTCAGTTGTGTATTTAGATTCAAATGTCTTAATCTTAATATACATCTTGATATTCAGATGTGTATTCAGATTCAGACGTCTTAATCTTAAAAAAAAAACAAATGAGGCCAAGCCTGCTTAACTTCGTTTCTATATCTGGAAATCAATAAAAATGTGTTTTTTCCTTTTCTTAAGAAAGTATATATATCAAACTTGCATGTATTAGCTTGAAAAGAAAGGAAATTTGAAATAAGAAGATAATATTAATTGGCTGCATGGTTTCGACTTAATTTTCTTGAAAAAGATCTTGCTATTGTTAGTAAGACTAAATTTGGGGTAATGTTTTTCCTTTGGAAGATTTTAACTACTTAATCAACAACTTTTCTACTTACCAAATAACAGAAGTTAAGAGAACAAGTGACACACTGCTTATTAGCCTAGTTCATAGCCAGTTTTCACCAACCTGACATTTCTTTTTTCCCCACGGTTACCTGTTTAATTAATGTAGAAATACACGAGCGGTTTGTGTATTTTTATTTGTATCTTGAGCTCATTTTGATTTAGTACTTCTATTATAAGTTTTTTGTTTTAAAACCCCTCCCAAAATAGGATGATCTATAGTGTTTTTACACTCTCCTCGCCAGAGGCGGATCCAAGATTTAAATCCTATGGGTTCAATTTTAATATTTTTAGCATTAAACCTATTATATTTTTAAAGTTATGGGTTCGCATCTACTATTTTTACAATTTTAATAAAATTTTACATACAAATTTTTACTCCGCGTCGAAAGTTATGGGTTCAATTGAACCCGTAAGTAGTACACTACATCCGCCCCTGCTCCTCACAGCGTGACTCGAACCCAGAACTTAACGATCGTGGATGGAGATACTTTTACTACCTCGGCGTGTCTCACTTGTCACTTCTATTATAAGTTAATTACACGATTCAACCGTATACTCTCCAATTGGCTACTTATATATCCAGTTGCGAACCAGCATTTTCATGGGGAGATTCAAAATATAATTAAAAAAAGTAATGGAAAAAGAAGCCAAATGGAATTAATATTAATTTGTCACTTGATTCAATACTTAATTATTTACTCAAAGGATTATGAATTAATTTTCACTTAGCACTTTTTTCCCCTCCTTTCTTTATTGGTGCACGTGAGTTCTAGAAATTCTAGATTCGTCACACTCAACCATCTAATTTAAGTAATCTCAACCCATTGCTTTTAAATCAGCTATATGTTTATTTCGAAATCATGGCAACACAAGAACTTTTGGAGCTACCCCTAGTTCTAGAATGAGGAGATTTTTCCCTTTTTCTCCTGAAAACCTTCACTTGTTTCTTTTTCTATTATATAATTCGGATTTGGGTGGGGAATCTGAGAAGCCATGTGTAGGAGAAAAAGGGGATATAGTGTAGGAGAAGAACATTGATTAGGGACTAATGGGTTTGACTTGGTCAAACCTTTGTTGATTAAACCAATACTAGTACGAAAAGCATTAGTTCTCGTCCACTGCTTCTGTGTTTGATCCACAAAGATTAGTGGGAAACTTCATATATAGTGGGAGTGCAACTAACAACAAATTTGTGAAGTATAAATCATGTTTGTTGACTTATAACAGGCACTTACCGCACGAGTAATATTTTCAAGTTAATTAACAACATTAATTATGGCGACTAATGGAGCAAATCAACTAAACCATCGACTAAGCATGTGGTGTGGTACTAAAAAGCTTTTTCTATAACACTTAGGGGTGGTTTGCCAAGAGGTATTAGAAAAAATAATGCAAGCATTAACTCTATGCATTACTAATATTTTGTTTGGTATATTTTTTCAACCTGTGTATAACTAATACTTGTATTAGTTGTAGTAGTTATACATCATACTTGGTATTATCCTATGTATAAGTAATGAATAGAAAATCATGGCATTAGTAATACCAAGGCTACTAATGCATGCATTAGGCTGGTTATAGACAAAATTATCCTTAAAGTCCCTTAAAGCTTGAGAATATGGAAGACATTTTTGTAAACAACTATTTTTTAAAAAATTATACAATGCATTATAATTTTAATACACCACACCAAACAGTAGATAAGGAATAATATTTGATAACTAATGCTTTCATTACTAACTCATGCATTACTAATTCATGCATTACTAATACACCGTATTCCGCACTATTATTATACACCCTACCAAACGACCCTTTAGTTTTAGATAACGCGCTGATTTCAAGATGAGTTTCCTTGCTGTGTGTCCATTTGTTTTCCTATTCATAGCGGTTCTTACACCTTAATTTAGGTATTTGGAAGTTGTTGGTATATGGGCCTGTAGTAACTGTCTAACTGGGAATATACCAATTAAGAGAAGACATGAAACTGAGCACTAAACTAAGCTGAAAGCACAGTATAGCATAACTTGCAAGAACTTTCAGAATTAAATCCATCTATTTTGTAGTAATAATGACTTAATAGGTTCAGTACCGTCCTTAGCTCAGGTGGTGTTAATTTGTTCACTCGTTCTTCACTGTATAGCCCAACTCAACACATTTAGATCCGACCATCTATTACACTACTAGTGACTTCTTAGATCCAAACCAAGCCTGACTCGCCTGTCCTTTCATTTCTCTTCCAAAATATTGACCTTTTAGTCTTTAGAACACAATCTAAAGATTTTTTTTTGAGCAAAAAAAAATATTTTGAAAAACTTAAGACCGTTATCTAAAACTTTATAAGTTATTGCAAACGTTAAACCACAATCAAATTTTTTCTCTATAAGATTGAACAATATATGAGCAAACACTAGACCCAGAGTCTAGCGTTGACCGGAAGACTAATTTTCCAAAGGCTATATTTCCGCAACTTAAAAAATACGGACAAAATCTAAATGGTGCTAAAAAGGGACATTTGCCTAAATCACCCTATATTCTTCAATATATAGGCCCAAGTCAACACACGGACGACAAAAAAATCAGGTTAGCTATCCAATATAAAATTTTCACTAGCTTGAAGAATGTGTATTTACAAAGCTTGAACGGAGATTCTAATTAAGAATGAAATGATGTGATACTCTTTTGCTTTGGTTGATCTAGTGCGACATTCCTAACCGAAAAAATCAAATCAGCCAGTTCGAACAATGAAAAGGTAAGCGTTAAAACCAGCACCAAGTGCAGAATAACAGAAATTACATGGAATATTGTTTATTTTCCCTAGGACCAGACCAACTCAGATTTATAGAGTTACAAGTTGTCGGTAGAATCTATACTACAAAACAAGGGGTTCCCTTTCCAATTTGCAACAAACAATGTAATTAATAAATTAAATTTGCTAACACTATTATATATGTGATGCACAATGCTATTATATTTAGCTAAATTGACTACATCATAATTAAACATTGTGCCTGTCCTGGAACTTCTGTACACAAAATCAAGACTCTTGCAAAACCACAGTGGCAACAGTTTTAGCCCAACATCTTAGATGTTTCTTCATATCAGCAGCTGCAGAAATTCTTGGTACCCTCAGATTTAACAATGGTGAATCAGGTTTTTTGATAAGCCATGCCTCAGATAAATATGGCCTTACAATCTCCCTTTTATCTTCTTCTTCTTCTTCCTCTGTTGCGTAACGCTGCGCACAATAGACCCTTGTAGTCCGGCCCTTCCCCGGACCTCGCGCATAGCGAGAGCTTAGTGCACCGGGCTGCCATTCTTCTTCTTGTGATGAATCTTCATTGTTGGTTTCTTCGTCTTTGGACACCACTACTTCAAGTCTTTGTAAACCAGGAATTACACTTACCATTCTCTTGCTAATATGTTCTTTCCGGAATATGAAGCCTAAATCCATGAAACCTTTTACCTCTTCAAGCTCAAGTTCCCCTAATCTCTTGCAACTCATAGCTTTTTCTAGTACTCTCCTTTCTGAACTGAGATTTCTTGAATGTTTTTTATAAGGTGAGGTTGAATGTGACCTGTTTCTTGTAGCTGTAGTATTAAGTCTTGTTGGTCTTTCCTTTGGTTGAGTACTTTCCTTCTCATTGGCTTCTTCTTTTTCACAAACATCCTTGAGTGACATACAGATAACTTTAATTCATCAAGAATTTAAGACAGTATATAAATTTTTTCCCATCATCTCGTAAAATTGAGATACAAAAATAGATAACGCTTCATATCAAGCCTAATATTATAATCTTGAAAATAGAGTGAGAACTAAGTGCAGTGAAGGGGGTTTAACCGAACCCCTTCCTGGAAAAAGGGTTCAAAAGTTGTCTTTGGTCATAGATTCAAAGCCAACTATGATATCCTAACATTTTTTTAATTCCCTCGTGTAAATTTCTGCTTCCTCCTCCACTGGCTATAACCAGTTAAAATACAGTGACCGTGTTAATACTGTTTACACTGTAGTATATATATTATA